>PVKU01001618.1:0-284617 GCA_004027475.1 Anoura caudifer | reverse complement strand
GAGGAGGGGGAGGGGGAGGAAGGGGAGGGGAGAGGGAGGAAGGGGAGGGGGAGGGGGAGGAGGAGGAGGAAAGAAAGAAAAGAAAGCAGAAAACACATATATTTCAAGAATTCAAAGCAAATTCACAGTAAGTCTAAGATTCTTGATGTGTAAAGACTTCTGGGTTGTGGTCCACCATCTGTATAAATATACAAGTACAATTCTGAGGGTCTGGCCAATTAAGTACATAATAAACTGCTTTCAAGAAAGCAATTCATAAAGACCTACATGTTTAAAGCCCAACATTAGAGCAATAGCCATAAGGGAACAACAGCAGATAATAAAGAGAAAAGAATCAAGATTTTAAGTCTTTCATTGTATGTCATTTCCAACACCCTTATTTTTATTCTTGACTGATATTTTTAACTTTTATGCAGTTGTGGGATAACTCAAATAGAGTAAAATATATTTTCTCTAAATTCTAACCAAGATGATAATAGTCTAGATAAGGTTAAAAATTAAGCATAACTTCAAAAAGGAGAGGCCTCCAATAATTACTTTTGTACCATCAAAGTTCTCAATACATGGCTAATGCCTGAGAAATGCAGATACTTTCTGTGACTACCTTAGCAATAAAATTTATTTTCAAATAAGCAATTTTGAGATCAAGTGATACAGATGATATTGTCACAGACAAAACCTGTAGCTAAGCTGAATGCCACCCCTATTGCACTACTTTTATCAATTTAGGTAATTCTTATACCTTAATCACGTAGACCCATCATAATCATTATCCTCCAATGTGTTGCTTTTAAGCATATGACTTAGAAATAGCACTTAGCATATTGCTCTACCGCTAAGGGTTCTTCAGAGTTGGACACTACAATGAGTTTTTATGTTTTATATTGTTTTTTTTTTTCAAAATAAAAGTAATATGAGAAATACATAACTTTAAAAATTAATGCATATTGAACATTTTCAAGTTATACTGACAGTCATCTTAGTAAATTATCTTAAGGGAAGTAAATTATGAAATATCCATCAATAAATCACGTTGGAGTCATGGAAAGTAACTTTGCTTTGCCATCAGAATTTGTTGCTCTAATGCGCTCTTCAGGCATGGCTGACATCCCTTGATGCTTATGATCAGGCAGAAGAGGCATTATTCCATCCCAATGCACTTCCACCAAAGGGCAAGTCTGTTTCAATAACTTTTCAGACCGCCAACACAGAGCTTTCCTTCAGAGCTCTGGGTCACTTGTGTGATCTACACTGATTTCTGTCGACATGTAAATGGGAACCAGCCACTTAGGGAAGTGAATCTTCGTGAACTTTCAGATCAATTGAAATGAACTATGGATTTGTTAGCTGTTGAACTCTTTTGGCATTTGCAAATTTTGATCTTCAGAAAGGAATTTAAAAATAAACAGACAAGGGAAGAAAGGCCTGCCTCTGAACTCAATGACCCAGAGTCACGCCTGCTTCTTTGGCCTCACAGATGGCTTCCCTCTGTTCTCAGAGAGTTTAAGGCCAGGTTATGCTGCAGACGGCAGAGCATTCACAAGCTTCCTGGGAATGATGGAAGAAATGTGGAAAAGATAATAGGCATTTGGTGATTAATATTCTGGACCAGTAGATATTTCAAAGCCCCTTTTGCTCTTAATTTTTAAATAAAGTTGTCTTCAAGCAGTTAATAAGATATTTGAACATGTGAATAGATTTTTAGGCCTAATTATGTGTGTCTTATATTGTTTGTGAGTGTGTAGGTATATTTTAAAATTCAACCTATTACAAACCTATGTAGAGTTGAGGTCACCAAGAGTCTGACCTTCCAATAATAATGTATTACAGCAAATCAATCTGTCTTTGGGTACTTAGCATGATGTTATATACATTAAATTTTAAAAAAACCTAAAGATTAAGTAATGGTTTCAAAAGTTCGAAAAACTAGTGAACATTAAAGCTTATATAATAAAAACTCCAAAAATGATGAAACATCTTGGTACCTTGTATAGCTACAAAAAATAAAGTGGCTAGTGGTTTTATTCTGTTCAAAGTGTACTTTAGTGAAGCCACAAACAAAAGAGAAAAAGATTCATAGATAGAACAGACCAACAGCTATCAGAGGGGAGGGGTTTGGGGGCTGAGTTAAAAAGATGAAGGGATTAAGTAAAAAAAAAAACATTGACAACAGCATGATGATTATCACAAGGAAAGAGGGATAGACAGAGTAGACAAAGGTCAAGAGGGGATAAAGGGTGACTGAAGGAGACTTGTTTTTGAGTGGTGAACACAGAATACAATATGCAGATGATATACTGCAGAATTGTACACCTGAAACCTATATAATTTTACTAACCAATGTAATCATAATAAATTCAATAGAAATGTTTAGGTGGCCTAACATAAACACAATTCTTAACATATATTAGGTATTCAAAAATATTTATGGAATTAGTGAGTCATTCATTAAGTCGGCCTTTTAAAGTTTCCACCAATTATTCAATTCAAATAGTTACTTTAACTGAGAATCAGCCATCTCACATTGAGCACCCCGACTGGAATCTGGAACTGACATGGCTCCTTTTCAATGTCTAAGTCTTGTCTCCAGCTCAGTTTTGTGCATTTTAGACCTCTAGAAATCTGATAAACACTGCTTGGAATTTCCTTTCCTATGATTTACATTAGATTCTCAATTAATTTTTATCTATTTAGTTTACATATTGTGTATATAATTCTACAGATGGCACAGGTTTCCTAGCCCTCAGGCACTATGTATGTTTCAAATAAGCCAAATGGTAACTTCAAAGCAAAAGGTCAAAGGAGGTGTCGTGATGGAAGTCGGCAAGAAAACGTGCAATTATAGGTCGTGCAAGAAGAAAAGGAAAGGTTGAGTTCAAAAGGTTAGGCATTAAGGATCTACCAATAACCTATAACAACATTTTACTAATATTTCCTGTGTAGTTCATTGCTTAAAAAACGTGTGTGTGCCCACTGTTTGTCATAACCAAAGTTCTCCTTCTCCAGAGGGAAATCCCATTAGGTTAGAAGTATGTTTCTTTAATTTTCTCTGAACAATTCCTAGAAGAGCTCAGTGCCAAAGGCACGCTTGCTTCTTGTTGAAGACGATTCTTTTATTACACATCTTACTTCTTTAAAAAAAAAATCCCTTCACTTCAAAAATAATTTTACAAGCTTTGCATTATTTTTTCAGGCCCTGCAGGTACCTCATTGTAACTCCTCTCCAAGGTCCCCTGGTGTTTGTTTCAAGCAAACACACTAGCAGCCAAAAGACAAAGAGTCAGTGAATCATCTTGATGGGAGCTTCTCACGTGTTGAGCTCACATATGGTTACTGAACGGAGAGAGAAAAGTACTCTGCTCGTTTTTGAAGTATTTGGGTAATTTTGTTTGTGCCGCCATATGGCACCACGCCCCTCAGCCTATATTTCAAATCTTTTTTTTTTTTTTCTTCAGGCCAGGCATAGTTATAAAAAGAAGAGGAGAAATTAGAGTTTGGAGGTTTAATTATCTTCATATGTTGAGGACCTAAGACATCCATACCCGACTTTCCTGTATTTATCACATGGACTCACTTGGGATGTCTCTCTTTACTGCCCCTCAAATCACCGCTGTTGCTGCTCAGATGGAGAATGCTACCACCTCCAGACAGGAAGTGTGTGATCTTGAGACGATTCGCAGATGTGGAAATTCAAACTGACAGCTAAACACATTCTATGATTCATTTAAAATAGCATTTTACATTTAAAAAGGAAAGAGACCTGAGCAATTTTTAGAATATAACTTTTAAGCCTTTAAGATATCGCCTGATAATTTTTATAATGGAACTTAATGGGGCAAAAACCAATATCTGGAGAATTTAATGAAATGTATCTGTTTAGGACTCAAATTGATATCAAACATTTAAAACAGCACATAAAAACGCTATCTTCCAAACACTAGGACAGTCACATGATTAAAAAAAAATAAACATAACCTTCAAAATGTTTTCTTCCTCATTAAATGTCAATTGCTTCAAGAAAAACAACACCAATGTGCAGTTAAAAGACGGTCCTATCCCTGATGGCATAGTATTTCAGGCATAAAATTCTTCATCTCCACCCTCACCTGTTCCCAAAGAAACAAAAACTTTGGGTCTAAGTAACAGCTTTTGAGCTAAGCCATTGCTCTATTGCTGCTACTGGGAAGAGACTGTCTGTTCCTCCAGAAGGCCACAGCCCCTTCTCGTCCCCACCCTTCCCAGGGTTTACACACACTCTGAGGATCTGAAGCAGAACTTCAGACCAGGCAGCTTCAGCACTTCAAAAGCTAGCTGAAGGCCAACTTCAAGAATATGATGAAAAGCAACATTGGAAGTAACAAATTCTTTACTTCCAGAGTTTTTATGCCAAATCTAGATTTTTCTTTTTCAACAATAGATTGGTAGAATGTTTTAAACTAGGAATCATGGACAATGTATACTCATAGAGGCAAGATTGTCAACTTCTATTCACATTTTAGTGTCTCCGACCCTAAGACATACACCGCCAGTTTTCCATTTGGAGAGCAGTGAATGATAATGACATAATTAATGTTAACAGAGCTAGTACCTCTCTACAAACCATTCGCATATTTAAATGAACACTCCAACTCTGGGCTACTTTTGCACTGATATTACTATAACCTTTAGATCTCTATTTTAACTTCTGAAAGCAATTTACCTCATCAGTTTAGTATCAAAGACAAAACTGGTACACCTCATTTACATATAATTTTCATCTTTTATTTCTTTCAAGATTTCAAACTTCCCCTTATAACAGGCTCCCTACTGCTGCATCACTCAGCTTTGGAGCAATTGCTCACATTCTACCCCATCTACATGTACCCCCAACTATGCAGGGCTCTCTGAAAATTTACAGAAATTTCTTCATAAGAAATGAGGCAGAATAAGAAAATCAGATGGTGGACCAGATGGCAAAAAGAACAATCTCAGCTCAAAATAATGTATTTATTTCACACACCTCACCTGGAGTCCACTAAGCAGTGAGAGGTTGCATGTATTTGTCAGACGCAATACTAGACAGCATTTCGGAATGAGACTACAGTGGAGGAAAAGGATGAGTGCCCATCGTGGGGGGAAAAAGGCAACCTCTGACTCCAGGCTGAATCCTCTTCAGATAACATGATGATTCCTTCAATGGGTTAAAGCCCTTCCATATGGTTTGTGGTCCCTAAAGACAGAGACAGAGCCTAAAAACAGAGGGCAAGTGACTCTATAAAACTTGGGAGCTCATCAAAAAGTACAGCTGACCTTTGACTTTTGAATGTGAATCAGAGGTAAGGAAAAAAATTAAGTTCATATCATATACACAGCTCTTTAGATTACTTATTCATTTGCACTAAATGTCATTCTTTTATATCAAATATAGAGAAATACCATTTCCACTAAACAACTCAGAACACTTGTAATACTATAGGAAATTGCCCAAACTTTGAATAAAATCTCTTTCAAAACGTAACCAAAATTTTTGCAATTTAAATGGATGGTTTAAATGATTCCGTTTAGAGTTATTTCTGATTTCTTTTGAGACTTGTAAAATGGGCTGTTTCCAGCAAACACAAACACAATAAACTCTTCTCTGACAGAGAAGGGAAGATAAATCAGATAACAAATTGATACAACTTTCTTGTTTTAGGATTTGCAACTGGCTCTATTTTTAGATTTATATATCTAAATAGCCATTCAGGTTCTTTCACATAGTCATATAGTTGCTTTGAATGAAGTTGCATTTGTAAGATAACGCAGAAGATTTGTATGCCAGTATTATTTCACAGAGACTGGGACTACACCGCAAAAAAATAGGGGCTTTTGAAATGAGTTAAGACCCAGATTTGAGTTTAGGCTTCACTGCTTTTCTGTTTCACTTAGGAGAGGCTACTTCAGTTTTTGAGCTTCAGGTTCTTACCTTGCAAAATGGTCCTGAGGCTCCCCTGAGATAATTGACAAAAATAAAATAACTTAGGCAACATCTGGCAGATAAGAGATGATTGATGGATAAATTTTAGTTGTGCACTCATGGGTGACCAATCCAAAGAGAAATTAAATCTTTAACGTATTTCTTTGGTACTTTACCCCAACCAGTTAAATTCATTACTCAGTGTTAGTATGGTCTGTGATCTCAGAAGATGATCTGGGACCAAATAAGATAATATATCTAAATAGTTTAATATGTATTTTATGTATTCTTCAGTATGAGTTTAATAAAATAGTCACCTAAGGGCCTGAAAATGATAGGGCTTCCTTAATTAAATAAATGGTTGAGACCACAGGAATGAGCCCAACCAGCTTACATTATTCTGAGTGCTTTATTAAATTTAACTTTTTAAATCCTTTCAACAGCCCTATAAATTAAGTATTATTATTACCCCCATTTTCCAGATAAGGAAACAGAAATGTAGCAAATGAATGATCTGCCCTAGATAGCAGTATCTTAGTATAGTACGACTGCCACATACACTACTGTATCACAGTAGTTGAAGTGGACCAGGGTTACTTGTTTCAAAGGAAACCCCAAATTTGACAATTTCAGAGTCTAATAAGATTAATTTTGCTAAAATTAAAAGAAGCAGATATCTTTGGTCTCAATAGAAATAAATTCTTCAAGACCATAAGATGCTCAAAAATAACATCATTTCAACTCAGACAACTCCATTTTGATGATAGAGCAAGAGAGAGAAGACCTTTTATTTCTGCAGTTTATTGAGTTACTACTCATTCACATCATTCAGTCTGTACTGAAAATGGGATGGCTGTGATGGAAAGCACCCACAAGGAATTGAAAGATTCCATTTGTCTTTGAACTGCCTTCAATCTACTAAATGTGATTTTTAAAAACAAGCCACAGACTCTTCCACTATTATGATGTCTATTTGAAACAATTAATAAATTATCCAGATAACACAATTCATAAGCAAAAGTGTATCTAAACCCTGTCAATCTCCCCCCATTATCAGTGCCACGGAACTGTGCTTATCGTTTTGCGTTTAATATTATAATAGCATGAAGATATTCCTTTAGTTCTAAAATGTATCAGGGCTTCCATCTTTATTTTTGGATTATTTTTAACTTCTGAATGCATCTTCATTAAACCCAGAAGACCATATTCCCAGGTGATTAAACTGAGTCAGGACATCTACTTTGTTAACTTGAAATCATATTATGTAGTGTTATACTAGTGACAATTTTTTTTAAAAAGAGACATGATAGTATTTCTTCTAGAAAGACTGTTCAGTAAGGTTTAGGGAGAAAAATAATAATCAGAATTACAGCTGCATAAATATACTTCACATGCTATATTACATGTTTAGTAATCTGAGACAAAGGATAAAATGTGGCCTGGAAAAAAATATTCTGTTGATAATATTTCACTAGGATCTGCACTTGCATGCTAGTACAAATATGCCATCTCCACTGCTGTGCGTTTGAACATCTGAGAAAAAGAAAATGACGTGTGCATGGTACAGCCAATACACTTCGGGAATCGAATGATTTTTCACTTTTAGGTATACAATGGACAAGGTGTGCTGGGATCAGCATTGGAGTTTAATGGAAAGCCTATGAATAATCACATGAATGTGTACTCAAAATGATATATTTACTCAAAATGATATAATATTTACTAAGTCAACTGTATAGCCAGCTTTACTATTACTGACCAAAAATTTGTTACTAGCTGATTGTCTGAACTGACAGTTACCTGAAGTGTCAAGACAGGTTGGTTCATACAGAAGAATGAATCCATCATAAGTTAAGAAGCCACATATCCTGAAATGACAATTAGGAAAATTCCAGAGGGAACTAGAATACTGGAAATGGGGAAAGGCATCACTTTTGGTCATTTTTACATTACCCTGAAACCAGATATCTCCCAGGCCTGCTCTCCAATTTGATTTTCAGGGCCTGCGTGGGCTAGTCAGCAAAATTTATGAAATTTCTTGTGCTAAAATGAACACAGATGAAGTGTTAAAACATGGAACAGAGATGATGTAAAAGCCGCTTGGACATTGAGTAGTCAGCAGTCACCAGTTTGTCAACCATCAAGTATGTACTGAACAGCCACGTGTCATCCAGCAGCACCTGGCAGGGCAAAAGTAAGTCTCTGGTTCTTCATGTGGAAAGTAACACAATGGTTAGTTAATAAATAATAATACAAGAATAAACTCTGTTTCCTGCACTCACAACTGTAAACCTACTTTTGCCCTACCCTGTACATTCAGTCAAAATGTGATTAAATTTATTTTTAAGGTGACCCATTATACTGTTGAATCAACAGTATAGTAAACTTCAGTGATTAAATCCCCAACTGCACTCATCCTTTTCCTGTGATTATGCTCAATGATTAAAGCAGAGTATGTATACAAAGCTTATGACACACTGGTTTATATATAATAAGCACTGAGCAGATATTAAAGTTTTTGACAGTCTATTCTCTTTTTTATTGTGCATTTACTTAAAAAATTAATTATATTATAGTGATTATGCTATCACAGTTGTCCTGATTTTTCCCTCATTGCCCCACTCCACCCAGCGCCCCCTACTCCATCAGGCAATCCCCTCACCATTGTTCATGTCCATGGGTCATGTGTGTAAGTTCTTTGACTACTCCGTTTCTTATCCTGTACTGTACATCCCCAGGGCTATTCTGCAACTACCTATTTGCACTTCTTAATTCCCTCACCTCTTCACCCATTCTCCCCCTCCCCTCTCCCCTCTAGCAACATTCCAGTAACTAACTTCTCTTGATTTTAAGATTCTCTCTTTATATTTAACCTTTGGCATTTTAATTATGATGTGTCTTGGAAGGGGCCTCTTTGCATTCATCGTAATTGGAACTCTCTGTGCTTCCTGGACTTGCAGGTCTATTTCCTACACCAAATAAGGGAAGTTTTCTCTCATTATTTTTTCAGATAGATTTCTAATTTCTTGCTCTTTCTCTTCTACTTATGGCACCCCTATGAGGTGAATATTGAACCTCTTAAAGTTATCCCAGAGGCTGTTTATACTATCCTCATTTTTTTTTTTTTTGGATTCTCTTTTCTTCTTGTTCTGATTGGTTGTTTTTTGCTTCCTTATGTTCCAAAGTATTGATTTGATTCTCAGCTTCATCTATTCTACTGTTGTTTCCATGTAGATTGTTTTTCTTTTTTTAAATATATTTTACTGATTATGCTACTACAGTTGTTCCATTTCCACCCCTTTATTCCCCTCCACCCTGCATAACCCCTCCCACCCACATTCCCTTTAGTTCACGTCCATATGTCATAAGTTCTTTAGTTTCTACATTTCCCACACCATTCTTGCCCTTCCTCTATTTTCTACCTACTGTCTATGCTACTTATTCTCTGTACCTTTTCCCCTCTCTCCTCCTCCCACTCCCCAGTTGCTAACCCTCCATGTGATCTCCATTTCTGTGTTTCTGTTCTTGGTCTAGTTATTTGCTTAGCTTGCTTTTGTCTTAGGTCTGGTTGTTAATATCTGTGAGCTTGCTACCCTTTTTTACTATTCATAGTTTTTATCTTCTTTTTCTTAGATAAATCCTTTTAACATTTCATATAATAAGGGCTGGGTGATGATGAACTCCTTTAACTTGACCTTATCTGAGAAGCACTTTATTTACCCTTCCATTCTAAATGAAAGCTTCACTGGATAGAGCAATCTTGGATGTAGGTCCTTGACTTTCATGACTTGGAATATTTCTTTCCAGCCCCTTCTTGCCTGGAAGGTCTCTTTGGAGAAATCAGCTGACAGTCTGATGGGAACTGCTTTGTAGGTGACTGTCCCCTTATCCCTTGCTGCTTCTAGAATTCTCACCTTCATTTTAATCTCGGCTAATGTAATTATGATGTGCCTTGGTGTGTTCCTCCTTGGGTCCAACTTCTTTGGGACTCTCTGAGCTTCTTGGACTTCCTGGAAGTCTATTTCCTTTGCCAGATTGGGGAAGTTCTCCTTTATTATTTGTTCAAATAAGTTTTCCACTTGTTGCTCTTCTTCTTCCCCTTCTGGTACTCCTATAATTTGGACATTGGGACATTTAAAGATGTCCTGGAAGTTCCTAAGCCTCTGCTCATTTTTTTGAATTCTTGTTTCTTCCTTCTTTTCTGTTTGGTTGTTTCTTTCTTCCTTCTGATCCACTCCATTGATTTGAGTCCCAGTTTTCCTCCCATCTCTATTGGTTTCCTTTGCATTTTCCTTCACTTCATTTAGTGTAGCCTTCATTTGTTCATCTAATTTGTGACCAAAATCAACCAATTCTGTGAGCATCTTGATCACGGTGCTTTGAACTGTGCATCTGATAGGTTGGCTATCTCTTGGTCACTTAGATGAATTAGCTCTGGGGCTTTGATCTGTTCTCCCATTTGAGCCATTTGGGGGGGGGGGTTGGGAGGGTCTGTTGCACCTGTTACATGGTGAGGGGCGGAGCTTTAGGTGTTCAGCAGGGTGGGGCAGCCCAGTGGCTGGGTTGTAACCCTGTATGTGGGGGCGGGGTCCAAGGGGGAACAATGGTGCTTGCTCCACTCTCTCTTGTATTTCAGTCCCTTCCACTGCTTTCCACAAGCAACTTGGGCCCTTCTGGTGCTGATTTCCATATGGGTGGGCTTGTGCACATTCTAGGTCCCTGTGGGTTTCTCCAATGAACTCCCCTATGAAGCTGGGAGTCTGTCCCAGCACCTCAACTCCCACAAGTGTTTTCAATCTGTGTTTTTAGGTTTTATTTCCTGGTGCTGGGGCCCTGGGTTGCAGGTCTGTCTTGCTCCCTGTTTTCACCTGGCTTATCTGCATGCAAATGTGGGACCGCCTGGTCAGCCAGCCACCTTGGGCGGCCTCACTGGGTCTGCCTGTTGCCACCTCGCACCCAGGGTCTGCTAGTCACTGCCTGCATGCCTGGGGCTCCTGTGCACCCGGGTCACCAACCTCCACTTTTTCCTGCTGTGACTCTGCCCCTCTTACCAGTCTGGATGAATGGTTGTCAAACTTCCATACAGTTCAATTTTCTTTTAGTTCTGTTTTTTTTTCTTGTTTCTAAATCTTTGTTGTCTTTAATTTTGGTTGTGCAAGGAGGCACAGTGTGTCCACCTATGCCTCCATCTTGGCCGGAGGTCTCAGATATTAATTTTTATACAAGGATGAAAGTTACTTTTAAAAGTTTGGATGGTTAGAAGAGGGTTAAAAAGTAAAACATCAAGAGAATAAAAAAATTGAAGACCAATAAGTCAAAAAACATTATATCATTTCAATATAGTTTAAAATTTTATAAAGCAGCTGGAGGATTGGGGTAGGCAAGGTGGTGGCTGGCAGAAGGGGCTGTACCACATTCACATGTGGGTAAATCAGGAGGAACAACTGGGGAGGGAGTGAGACAAAGCCCACAACCTAGGATTCAAGTGTGGGGAAATAAAGCCTCAAAACTCCTGACAGAAAATACCTGTGGGGGTTGAGGCAGAAGGAGAAACTCCTAGCTTCACAGGAGAGTTTGTTGGAAAAACCTACAGGTTCCTAGAATGTACACAAACCCACCTACCTGGGAATCAGCACCAGAAGGGCCCAATTTGCTTATGGGTAGTACAAGAAGTGACTGAAAGTCAGCCAAGAAAGTGGCATTATTCCCTCTTAAGACCCCACCACCACAGCACCACAACACAGCGATGTGGGTTGCCCCACCCTGGCGAATACCTAAGGCTCCACCCCTTACTATGTTCCAGGTGCCCCTGGGACAAAAAATAAAAATGGCCCAAATGAAAGAACAAATCAGAGCTCCAAAAAAAATACCACTAAGCGATGAAGAGATTAGCTAACCTATCAGATGCACAGTTCAAAACACTGGTAATCAGGATGCTCACAGAATTGGTTAAGTATGGTTGCATAAATAGAGGAAAAAATGAAGGCTATGAAAAGTAAAATAAAGAAAAATGTGCAGGGAACCAACAATGACAGGAAGGAAACTGGGACTCAAATCAATGGAGTGGACCAGAAGGAAGAAATAAACATTTAACCAGAACAGAATGAAGAAAGAAAAATTGAAAAAAATGAAGAGAGACTTAGGAACCTCTGGGACAACCTTCAATGTTCCAACATCCAAATCATAGGGGTGCCAGAAGGAGAAGAGGAAGAGCAAGAAATTGAAAACTTATTTGAAAAATAATGAAGGAGAACTTCCCCAATCTGACAAAAGGAATAGACTTCCAGGAAGTCCAGGACATTCAGAAAGCCCCAAAGATGGACCCAAGGAAGCACACACCAAGGCACATTATAATTACATTACCCAAGATTAAACAGAAAGAGAGAATTTTAAAAGAAGTAAGAGACAAGGAGACAGTTACCTACAAAGGAGTTCCCATAAGACTATGAGCTGATTTCTCAAAATATACCCTGCAGGCAAGAAAGGACTGGAAAGAAGTATCCCAACTCATGAAAGGCAAGGACCTACATCCAAGATTACTCTATCCAGCAAAGCTGTCATTTAGAATGAAAGAGCAGATAAAGTGCTTCTCAGATAAGGTTAAGCTAAAGCAGTTCATCATCCCCAAGCCCTTAGTATATGGAATGTTAAATGGACTCATTTAAGAAAAAGAAGATCAAAAATATGAAGAGTAAAATGACAACAACCTAACAACTATCAGTATCAAACCTAAAAAACAAAAATGAACTAAGGAAACAATAGAACATGACCATAATCACAGAAATGGAGATATCATGGAGGGTTATCAGTGGGGAAAAGAAGGGGGAAAAGGTGCAGGGAATAAGTACCATAAATGGTAGGTAGAAAATAGACAGCGGGAGGTTAAGAGTAGTATAGGAAATGCAGAAGCCATAGAACTTAAATATACAGCCCATGGACATGAACTAAGGTGGGGGAATGTGGTTGGGAGGGAGTGTGCAGTTAGGAGGGGAATAAAGGGGGGAAATGGGACAACTGTAATAGCATATTCAATAAAATATATTTTAAAAAGAATCTCATGATACATTTCAATAAAAATGATATTTATAATAAGAAAAAATCTTATAAAGCTTTTCTTGATATGCTTACTCAGGAAATATGTTTTTCACCCCGAAAAAAGATATCAGTAGTGTGCAAACCCTTTTAGGCATCTATAGAATTCTGATATGGGTAAAGAGATTTCCTGGAAACTAAATATTATTCTCAACTCAATGAAGTTAGATTATTTAGTTTTCAATAGATTTATTTTCTTATTTTGTTATTAGCAACCTCATTGTTGTTATCTCATTTTTATGTGTTTATGTTTCACCTTGTCTAAAGCACAAGTACACTTTCTTATACTTTTGTTTTTAACTCCTAAAACAGAGTCTTGCCCAAAGGGTATTTGTTTATATAAGGATATTACCAATATTCTTTGCCAATATTGCTAGATTTATTTTTCTGTAAATGTCACTGAGTATGAGCTCCTTTCACATATTAGTTCTTTGGCAGAATTTCTTTATAAGTTTTAAAATACACAGTTAAAAGATAATAAGCAGTAAAAGATAACCATACGAAAAGCACATGTCTGAAAAGCACACACTCATTCTGGTGCAATATATTCTAACGCAAAGAAACAAAGAAAGGAAGACAAGCTAAAATAAAAAGCTTTCAAATTGTAAGGTAAAAAACAAATTCTAAAGTGATACTTCACAGTAATTTTACTGCCAGTCTAACGGTATTGTTTTTTCAGAAATGGAAATAAAAAATTCATTGTTTATCTATTTCACCTTGTGCAATATAATATATAACAATAAAAAGAGAATTTGAATATTCCAAACCAACTGATAATTCAAACTGCTGTTTCTATACCTTTATTTCTCTTTTGCCACCTGATACATATTAAGGAACAGGATTACAGAAAATATATTTTTCCCTGACCTCGTGAGAGACTGTAAACAAAGCAGCTAAGTCTCAAGTAAATTAAAGATGCCAGTCACCATGGGAAACACTGAGGGACATGACAGGACACAAAATACTCTGTCCGAAGCAAACAAGGTAGCTTGCTAAAGACCAGAAAAGGGAAGGGGTGCTAAATGGAATATTCAATAGGATAAATTCTGCAATAACCTAGGTTCAGTACGTAAAGTATTTTTTTGATTTGAGGACCACTAAATCAATCTTAACAAAACACCATACTATTTGACTATAGGCTGATTACTGATCTACAATGTGTATTTCTGCTGACCCAAAATGAAAATCACATCTATTTTTCTATGGCCGCGTACCTGACAACATGCCAATTCAGCCTCATGTATACTCAAAGAAATTCAGCAAATGGAGTAATGAACAGAATGTGAGTGACTCAGAAGACAAATGGCCATCTGGTCTTCCTTTCAGATCTGCTTCTTTACTGGATCTCTATTCCTTAGAGAAGTGAAAATAATATGGATAATTCTTCCAATCAAACTGAAGAAAGATGCCAAATATACACAAAATAATATAAGACAACAATAGCAAATGCTCATATCAGATCACTTGGACATAATCAGAAATAGAAACCTGTTTCATCTAAAAACAATTTCCATCCATAGAAACAAAATTCATCTTATGTGCAAGACAGGAGTAAAGGAATGAACCGGGCACACCCACATATAAATGACATCTGTAATGGTTCCCAAAATCAAGTGTCAAAGGGACCTAGAAATGTTGAGGAATCCCAGAAAACTGGAAGACATAATATAAAGTCAGAAACCACAACTTGAAGTCTGTGCAAGCTATTCTGCTGAAAAAGTTGGGAATGTTATTGAGGTATGCTTTCAATCAGATAGAGAGCGAGCAAGAGAAGCCTGTGGGCATCCACCAGGCTGCTTGGGAAGGTGAACATCGCTCTTCATTTATCTGCTCCACCCTCCATACACCAGACCAGAAGAGGGAGTGGGGGCTTGAATTTCAAAGAGGGCTGGAGGTGATCAATAAGTACAAGAACCCCTCTGGCCAGAAGATGAAAACCTCTTTTAATCATGCCACAGTACTTGCTATGCTTTCCTCATAGAAATAGACTGTTTTTAGAAAAATTTATTTGTTTCAGATTAGGAGCTCCAACTGACTATTTATAGAAAAAATAGTTTATCACATCATCTTGGGTCACTTAGTATAATAGGAGATAGATAAGAATTAGGCAAAAAATTATATGTGATTATAGAACATGTACTGATAATCCAGTTTGAATACAAAAAAATCTGATTTGACAAATATGTCAACGAGCTTTTATAGAAAATTCTGACTTAAATTGAGTATTCAAAACACAGAACTTTGTATGGTGACAGATGGTAACTAGACTTACTGTGGTGATCATTTCATAATGTATATAAATATCCAATCACTATGATGTACATGTGAAACTAAGAATATTTTATGGCAATTATACTACAATTTTAAAATGTATATACACATAGAACTATAATTAAGTGTTTAAAAATAAATGGAAATGCCTTATGATCAAAGTTAAAATGCTGTTTCTGGATACAATCTACCAAATCTGCTCATTTGTTTTGATGGAGGTCCAAAAGACTTATCACACATTAGAATAAGAGAACCAAGCTATTAAAGAGTTTCACATCCATTCTACATGCCAGAGTTATATCCCTCTGAACTCTTCCAGCATCTCCCTGATCATGTCACATGGTATCTGTCAGTCCATGATACCTACACTCTCACAAAGCAGCAGCAGTGACTCAGTAGTCACATCCTAAAGTTATCACCAAGAGCCTTTTCATCGTTCCACTGGTTCTGTGGGGAAGGCTGGGAGGCTTCTAATGTGGGGAGGAACTTACCTGGCTCTCTGTCTGCATCCTCCCTACTCTCAAATGCCACCCTCTGCTCCCACTACACCAAGTTTCCTACGCTTTCCAATGTGATACACTTCCCCATGCCCTGGCTCAGTCATCTCACAGCTCCTGTCTCTTTAGTTTATTAATCACAGTTTTCTCTATTTCAAGAATGAATATATTCTTGGACACCTCTATTTTTTCAATATACTCAATAACTTCTAAGGCTTTTCTCTACAGTTCTCATCATGCTTTTCCAATATCAGCACCTCCTGAAATTGGAAACATCTAAAACAGGTGGTTTTCACCTTGGCTCTCAGATGCTTTTCATAGGTATTCTGTCCTCTAATTTTCCACCATAAATGAAGTTCCGCACTTGGCAGTTGTGCTTGAAGTCTCAACTAGAAGATGTTGAGAGAACTTTGTTAGTGCAAGGGGAAAGGAGGGGCTTCCTCCCAGGTTTACAGAAGACACATCAGACCAAAAAGGGTTGGTTCTACAGACATACGCCATGCATTTAGAATGCCTCTGCTCTCCCTGAAGAATTAATCTAGGAAATTAATTGGCTGAAATCAAAACAACTGATGTTCAAAGTGGCTAAGAGGCTATTTTGATTGAAGAGCCTTACAGATTCTTTTCACAGTGTAAAGATTTCACACGCAAATCTCTTCTTGTAAACCCTAATCACTGTCTCAATCTCTAGCATCTGAACAGGACATATATTACATTCTTCCTGCAAGTAGGCAAGTATTTATTAGAAGATAAACATTTAAGCTCTTTCCCTCTTCATCAATTTTATTTTCACCGAACACTACACACACACACTTACACACTCACATGGGGTATGTTTCTCCAGAGAGTCATTTTAGTGTCAATATGAGTGTTTTCACATAAAGCAGATGAAGGCAAAAAAAGGAAGATGTTCACTATTTCAAGTCCCACTTCACATCTTGCAAGCAATAACTTCATAAGTCACTTGACCCTTCCTTACACTCTCTGGATTGAAAAACAGCTCTGCAATTTATGATCAGTTTACTACCAGCCCATCTCTGCATTTCATGGCATTAATCCCTATTTTGTTAGATATCTGATCTGTATGTAAAAAATTACATTTAAATTGAATTTAAAGAACATGGTTTACCAGGAACCCATCCTCAAAGAAAGTAGAAAAGGCTACCACAGGGCACAAGCTACAGAAGTGCTAATGAGCTCCCCATATTAACCAGACCATTCCAGTTTTTCAGCGTGCTGACTTGTCTGAGTGGATGTCTACTGGCTTCTTTTGTTGTTTTGTTTTCCTTCTCTGGAAACTTTCTGGAAACTGTCAGTAAGGGACACTGATCTCAATTTTACTCCTCTCATAAAATTTCCCATTATGTGAAATTCCATAACTTGCTTTCCTCCATTTCAGTCATGCACAGAAAAAACAATTTTCCTTTCATCTACTACTAAAGCTAAATGCACACATTAAGTCCATTTTTGGAAGAGAAATTAAACTTTTATCCATGGATTTCTTTGAAACTTCATGAGCTTAGCCATTCAGTCTGCTGTATCTGTTTTCAAGTGTTGTTTAGGGCCTCATCTCAGTCCATAAACTGGGCTTCTCACCCTGTCACAGGGCAGCCTCTGACAGCATTCTCAAATCTGATGCTTTGTCAAAACATCTTCCTTAGTAGTTTGGCCCTGATTTCAGCAAAATAAAATAAAACACTATTTGCTGTGTATCAAGGTATTCATGCATATTCTTAACCTAACTACCAACAGACAGTGTGACAGAAATACCATGTTATGGTCACAGGCCAACGTTGTGTCCTTCTGTTCTGATAAATGACATAAACTTAAGGAACGCAAAAATGGTACTGTTGAAGTAAAGAACAGGAAAAGGAAGATTCACACACAAAAAATTGAAATAATGACAGAGCATTTCCAAGACTAATTTCACTACAGCTCTCCAACACTTATTTAATATAAATTATCTTATTAATATTTATTTCCATATGTTAATACTAGCCAGGATATTCACATAGCAAGTTAGACTACAAATGACCTACAAATAAGAGTCTGGCAAATGAATGTATGGAAAGGAATACACTGTAAATTATAATCCATATACAAAAGTGCTGTATTTTCAAATACTTTATCAGCAGGCCGACATACCCAAAGCTCACTACACCAAGAACCCTATCAACTTATTGAAAATTGAAAGAAAAAAGTAAATTATAAATACCAAATTATTTCAAAATAAATTATAATTACAATTCCATTTGAAAGAGATTTGTTGTGATTTTATTGTAAAATTGCTAATCTTTTGAAATAATATAAAGTATTAAAATTTATCATCTATACTTAGTGCCTGCAGTAAGGTTCCCCATCCAAAAAGAAATTAAAAACCTAGAAAACAGGAATGAAAATGCCCTCTTGAGAATTAATCTTACTGTTTATGACCAACTCATAACAAAAGGATCAAAACAAATTCAGATACAAATTTATCCAATGAAGCAGAATGGTCCCAAAGCTATTAAAACTAGGCTATCAACTGACTTGATATCTAACAGATTTCTCCATTTGAGAGGACTGATCAAGGTGTAGGCTGCAAAAGATCATTCTCCCACTCTTGTTCAAAAGAAAACAGCAAGTTATAGAACAATTCCTTATACTTGTAATTTGTAATTTATAAGCACCAGCATAAGGGCAATATATATGCGAAGTCCTTTTCTGTAATCCATGCACACCAGCTACCTGCTGATTATGCTGCTCTGCCTACAGGGAGGGAGAAGGTGAGGATATGATAGACTTCAAAATCCTTATTCCTGTGTAGTATATGTTCACAGTAAAGTAACAAAGTGTCTGAATCTTACAGGGTATGACCCTGTTGTCTAAGTTTATGTCACTTAAATAGGCAGGAATGGTTGGACTTACTTATCATTAAATCTTCCATTACCAGGGCATAATTGACACATATCATACTTGCATTCTCGATAAATATTTTCTTACTGAAAGAATTTTAAGAATGTACAGTCTAACATATTTTTGGTAACCTAGTCAATATGGCCAAAATATTTGCTTAATAAATAAACATAAGAGAAAATCTGGTTTAAAATATTAGCTGCGAGGTAAGGTGTTAAACCGAGTTCATTTCTGAGAAAAGTGTCCTAAAGGGCAGAAAAAAATCCTATTTCAGGATACCACATAATGAAAAGTGTAAGATTCAACAATGTAATGGATACCAACACCCAAATATCGGCATGGTGTTGAAACAGCCATGTCAGTAACTGTTAAATGTGTTTCCGAACCTGTGGACGATGATGACCTGAGACGGGTTGTGCATCTAAACTACTGCTATGGTTTAAGTAACCAAATAGTTCTGCACATAAGGTAACAGTAGACAGGCCAGTATGACTATCGTAATTCCTCTCTCTCCAACATTTGAAATAAAGAACAGTTAAAAAATTATGAGAAAATAAATTCTAAACTTTAACCTTAAAAATGTACATCAAATATTAATAGCCTCCTTTCCCCCCAAAAAAGAAAAAAAGCAAACCACCTGTACCTTCCATCCAAAGTGCCTCATGTAAAGCAAAATATATACTGATTATAATTCCAAATCTATTTAAGTATGGAATAAGTAATGTCATGAAACCAGCTATACAGAAGTACACAAATTATAGTTGAAAATAATTATATTTCTATTATGCTGGTTTTGGCCTCTAACTCAGCATTGAGTGGAAATAGCCAGCATTTTTGCATCATTCCTGATTTTATTTTTTTTTTATTTTATTTTATTGTGGTAAGAACAATAACATGAGATCCACCCTCTTAACAAATGTTTATGAGTACAATAAAATATTGTTAACTATAGGCACAATGTATATAGCAGATCTCCAGAAATTATTCATGTTGCATAACTGGAACTTTATGCCCATTGATTAACAACACTCTGTTTTTTTTATTCCCCTTTACCCTGAGAAACCACAATTTCACTCTGATTCTATGAGTTTGACTATTTTAGATTCCTCATATAAAGGAATCATGCACTGTTCGTCCTTCTGTGACTAGATTATCTCACTTATAATGTCCTCAAGGTTCATCTATGTTGTTGTTATGGCATAATTTCCTTCTTTTTGAAGGCTGAATAACATTCATCTAGCTAGCTAGCTATGTATCTAAACATCTTTATCCATTTATCTTTCCATGGCATTTAGGTTATTTCTTCATCTTGGCTATTGTGAATAGTGCCGCAGTGATCATGGGTATGCTACTATCTCTTTGAGATTCTGATTTTAATACTTTGAATAAATACCCAGAAGTAGGATTGCTCGATCATATAGTAATTCTATTTTTTTATTTTTTCAGGAATCATTTTTTCCGTAGCAACCACACAATTTTGAATTTCCACCAACTGTGTACAAGGGTTTCAATTTCTCCACATCCTTCCCAACACTTGCCTTTTTTTTTTTTTGTAATAGCCATCCTAATAGATGTGAGGCAAAATCTCACTATAGTTTGTATTTTCCTTTCCCTAATAACTAGTGGTATTGGCTATCTTTTCATGTACTTGTTAGCTATGTGTATGTCCTTTTTAGAGAAATGTCTATCTTTAGCTTATTTTAAAATCAGCCATTAGTTTTTTTGTTACTGAGTTATTGGGTTTCTAATATATTTTGGAAATTATTCCCTTATCAGATATATGCCTTACAAACATTTTCTCAATTTTATAGGTTGACTTTTCATGCTGTTGGCATTTTTTTTTTTTTGTTTGACGTGCAGAAGCTTTGTAGTTTGATGTAGTGCCACTTTTCTATTTTTGATTTTGTGCTTTTTAATGTTATATCCATGAAATTATTATCAGGAAAAGATTTACCTCTATTTTTTTCTGTGAGTTTTATAGTTTCAGGTCTTAAATTTAAATCTATAACCCATTTTGAGTTGATTTTTGTGTAAGATAGAAATTCAGTTTCATTCTTTTGCATGTAACTATTGAGTTTTTCCAACACCACTTATTAAAGAGACTATCTTTTTCCCCATTATATAGTCCTGGCTCCTTTGTTGAAAATTAATTGACCATATATGCATGGGTTTATTTCTGGTTCTCTATTTTGTTCCATTAATCTATGTGTTTCTTCATGCTAATGTCATATTGTTTTGATCACTATAATTTTCTAATATATTTTGAAATCAGGAAGTGTGATGCCTCTAGTGTTGTTCTCCTTTCTCAAGACTGAGTTTGCTATTTAAAGTCCTTTGTAGTCTCATATGAACTTTAGAATTGATTTTTCTATTTCTGAAAAAACACCCTTGGGATTTTGATAGAGATTACATTGACTCTGTAGATAGCTTACATATTCTTCCATTATTTGTGCTGAACACTAATTATCAAATCTTCACAAAATAGGAACTCCCAAAATGTACATTTGCAATGCATGTATGCAAATGTGTATATATATGTACATCATTATCTCCTACAAAATGGTATAAATCTGTTACATGCATGACTCTAGGGCCTATTCAGAATCTTTGTGCACAAGCTCCCTGTTATTCACATGACTGTGTGTGGAAGGGGCATATTTTTTAAAATAAAATGTACAAGTAACCAGTTAAGTACAGCTTCTCAGCAACTTTTAAAAAGCCATTTAAAAAATTAGGCTGTTAATTGTTTTGTTTCTGACTAGTCTTTCTATAATAGTGTATATACTTGGAAAGAGGTAAAACTTTAAATACACACACACACACACACACACACACACCCCAAAGATGTAAATAATGCAAAACAATTTTAAAGGTGAATTAAGAAAAATGCTTAATTAGATATGTCAAATGCCTTCAGGCTTGATATGACCCAAATTCTGGATATATGTCTAAAAATCAATAAAATGACAATTGAATGAAGCAAAAAAAACTGGTGTGGTGAAAATTATTTTAAGCCATGAAAAGAAATTGACATTTCTATTTGATTCAAATCTTCAAACTATAAACCAACTGGGTGACAAGTAAATTTGTCTTGGCATGCATAACTATTCAAAAATCTCCTACCAACTTCCCTCCAAAAACCACAGACAAATATTTACCGAAGTTCACAGAAGTCTGGTCAATAAATTAAAAAATTTCAAAGTAGTAAAACAGTTACTATGCATTATTCTACAATACATTTTAGCTTTTAGTAAAACCCGTGACTTAACTTCGGAGGTACAACTTTTCTTCTTTGAGTTGCATAGGGAAAGTGGTGAAAGTGCTTTTGAAGGAAAAGCTGGAAAGTCATTATTCTTATTCACTTGTAACTTCATTAATTTGCAACATAGCTAACGTATAGGGGACCATCCCGTGTGGCAGTGGGAAATGTAGCCCAGCCCCCACTCGGAAAGGCTGGTTGGGAGCAAGGTCAAGCACATAGGACCCATGCCCACAGATAGGTTTTCCAGTGGGGAATCAGGCCTGCATTGTACCTAGGCTGCTATGAAGCTTGCTTTTGCTAAAAGTCCCTCACCCTGAATTGAGGCAGCAAGTGTTTACTGCATATCTTTAAAGTAATTTCCTAAAATCTATGCTAAACCTCCCAAAGATGAGTGTAACTAGTTCAACCACTTTTCCCTTTGCATTTGTGAATATCCTTCTTCTGTGATTAGCAACATCTTCTCCTTTGTTTTCTGTAAAAGGTAACCACCTAAAGTGAAATGGTGCATAGCAAATGAGGACCATCCTCAATGTAATGTGCCCAGAAAAGCAATAAAAGCTTGTCCAGGAAAGCATCAAGGCCCTCTCTCACTCAGAGAGTGGCCATGCTGTCCCTTTTTCTCCACAGGACTTCTGTAGTCCGTGTGAATTTGTTTATCACAGCCACAACACAGCGGGGTCCACATCACTAATGCACCTTCCTTCACTCAGTCGCCACCTCAGAGGTTCCTTTCTTGTCTTACATTCATTTTCACCCACTCTAATGCCATCTCCATGCACTGCACCAAAGGCATCGTTGTCTCACTCGTTTGCACCATGTATTGACACAACACTGAAATTTACTCCCTGGTTTACCATCTGTACAGGTTTTAGGCCACCTTTCAGAGCCCCCAAAACCAGACACTGAGTGTCTCTTCCCACACAAGCACACCTTTAGTAATAACTAAATCACTTATGCTAACTCTTTTTCTTGAGGACTTAAAATGCTTTCACAACATATAAAACCAAAATGAAGTTCATGAATAATACTTACGCAACTAAAGAAAGCTTTCAAAATTCAGCTGATTAAAGTATCCAGTGGACCCCCGTTTCTTCTATGACATTCTCAACCTCGCCTTGAGCTTCTTCCCCAGACCCGGCTCCAATCACTTCTCACACACACAAGCCCTTCGTGCAAACTAAATAAAACTCACCACAGTCACTTTGACTCTGTGTCTTGGTCTGTGATGCTCTTTCTGCTGGAAAGTTCTTCCCTCTCTTTTTTTGGCACTTGGCAAACTCCCACTCATTTTGAGACCCTGCTCAAAATTCACTCCCAATCTATGGCTTTGCCAAAATTTCCATCCAACTTATAGTCAGAAAAAAAAATGTTTCCTCAGGTGTTCTCTCGCAGATTATATACTCTCCTATTATAGCACTGTATTATGATACTGGCTTTATGTACTTGTCTTTATTGAATCTTCACATTTAAATGACATTAATAAACATTTGTTTGACATTTGGGGACTGCACAGCATCCAAATACCTTTTCTATTGGAGAAGGGTTGTCAGAATTAGGAAAAACAAATATAGGACTGTCAGTTAAATCTGAACATACTTATACTAAAATTTAACTGCTATTCATCTAAATTGATATTTAAAGTAGAATTAGAGGCAATCTTCCCAGACTAATTTGGCTGTTGCCATAACTGCATAGCCTATCTTGGTTCCTGATTTCTCCTAGCTTAATTCATGGGCTTCTCATCAGTTCCAACTTCCAAACTCTGTTTTATTCTCTTTAAATCAGTTCCCTGCTCTATCCCCTAAGCCAGGAGTATCAAACTCGTTTTCACCAGGGGCCACATCAGCCTCATGGTTGCCTTCAAAGGGCAATGTAATTTCAACTCCTTAACAGTTAAGGAGTAGTTACATTTATACAGTCCTAAAATTATTTTGAACTTACTCCAAAGTAAGGCTCAGGGCATGGTAGGTGCTCAGTACACATTTGAATAACAGAAGGAAGGACTAAATTCTTCCAAATACATTTCCCATTCAAATTGAACCAGAATTGGTCTTTGTTTTAAAACCAATATACTTGTTGCACATTAAATTATTTTAACAAAAACACAGAAACTTAAAACAGTATCATGTCCACCACATTACAAGTAAATTGTATAGAAGTTCCAAGATGGCTACACAGTAGATGGAAGCTCCATCCACTTGCTCCCAGATCCAGACCTGTCTTTCAGCTTAACCACAGAGCAATCAACTTGAAAATCCATCTGAGTGTAAGAGTGAGAGTGGGTGTGAGTGAGCATGTGCACTGATGAGTGTGCAGGTTTGTGTACCAGTGTGTGAGAGCCTGTTCTCCTGCAAGGGCACTGAGGGGTGGGTGGCCCAGTCCCTCTTGGCAGAGCCAGTACATAGCTGCCAGCTCTGCATGCCTGGCTGTGCAGACTCAGAGTGGGAGCCATTCTCAGTAAATTACAATATCCTCCTTAGGAAGAAGCAGCCAGAGTGACCGCGCCTCAGCACGCTGACTTGTCTCTGTGACCTCCAACCCAGGCAGGGCAGTGCACCCTTCCACCACTGGGAGCCAGGCTCCAGGGACTGTGGTACTTGCCAGGGGGTGGGGGGGATGTCGCCTCCCTAGCCCCAGACACCGCTGGAATTGCAGATGGGACAGAGTCTGACTAAAGAGCCTGCAGTTCAGCAGAGGAGCCTGGAGCTCCAGGGGTGGAGAGAGGCAACTGGGGTGGCACTAGCTGCAGAGACTGCAGAGGGAGGGCAGCGAGACTGAGGCTGCCCTCAGTCTCACTGCTGAGAACGGCATGAACACCCCACTGCTGCCCACCATAATAGTTTTGCTGCTGAACTCTTCCCTTCCTTTTTCCACTCCATCAGGATGATATGAGATTTGAAAAAAGATGATACATACAAGATATAATCTATCGATTTGGGAGAGAGGCAGAAAGGCGTTGGTGTGAGAGAGAAGCAGGGATACATGGCCTCCTGTACCAGCCCTGGCTAGGAATCGAACCCACACCTAGAAGTCCTCTCAAGACAGAGGCAGTGGTGCTAAAGGTTGAGCACTTTAGTCAGCAAGACAGGGGCAAGTTCCTACCAATGAATGGACCAATAAAGGATTAGGACTCAAATCCAACAGGAGAGTCCACATAACACTCAGAAGGGACATTCCTAGGGCATCCAGATCAGGAGATCAAGAAGCCTGCACCATAGATAGGGGTTCTCTGCTCTGGGGAGAGATGAAAACTCCTGGAGACAAACCCATCATCTTTTATTTTCTTCTTTCCTTAAAGGGATAAAGCACACACTTTGTGTTTGAGGCTATCCACCTTGGGCCCCAGAGAAGGGAGGGTGGCACAGACTGGAGTCGTGCAAGGAGAGTCTGGAGTGGGAGGCACTAGGGAGGGTCTCCAGGAAGTGGCTGTGGGATTTTCGGGGTGGATATACCTGGCCTCCACAGCAGCAATCTTCTTGAGAAGAGCTAGACCCTCAGTTACCTTATCTTGTGGGATACCAGTGCCCCCACCCTCTGAAAATCCCCTAGCCACAACTTCTGAAATCCCGTTTGTCCATTCAGCAACTTTTTTTGTTCTTTTTACAGTGTTGCTTTATATTGCTGTTCTGTTCTGTTTTGGTTTTTTTCTTTTTCTCCATTCCTGCATCTCAACCTTGCTAAGGAGACGGTGAAATGAACAGACTCAGGAGTCATCAGAGACTGACAGTAGGGTGCAGCCAACCCATACACAATCCTGGGAAACACACTGGTGCCTCCCTTTCATGTAAGAGTCATGGAAACACCCTCCCAGGATCCTGCAGGCCCCAAATCTGGGCTCTGGAAGACTACTACAGGCTCTGCCCTGCTGAGTACAGGGAGATAATCCTGGACAGACTCAGACTAGTGGCTTGAAAGTGTGGGGTGGGGTCAGGCACACCCACCATCTTACCTGAAGTCTGAAAGGGATCTACCACAAGAGATCCAGGAATCACAGACCCCCATTTCCTCCAGAAGCTCTTCCAGAAATAGTCGGGTCTGCGACTAGTCTAAAACTGACAGCAGGCTGGCAGGCAGAGACAGGTGGAGGCGGGTCCTGCGGTGACTTGGGACATTTGCTGACATATCCCTGGACCCAGTGCTAATAAAAGCCAGCTTTGCAGAGCAGTTTGACGCACGGTGGGAGCGGCCAAACCCAGTGGAATTACCACAAACTGAGGATTGACTGTAGCTTCAAAAAGGCTCCCGAGGGCCACATGTGGACAGCACCTGACATTGGCTTACACCAGACTCAGACATCAGAGTGGTATCCAAAGGGAGAAATTAACAGGCAAGCACTACACTCCGCTGAGACGAATCTACTTGGTTCTTTTTAAAATTATTTTCACTATTTTTTCTTTTGTATAGCCTCTATTATTTTTATCTATTTCTTCATTTTGTTTTATTTTTGGTGCTCTAATTTTTCTTTCATGTGTCCTAATTTACTCTTATGCTTGGTTGCTCCATTATTCCCTTCTCTCATTTTATTATTTTTGTTACTTTTTCTGTGTTCCTCTTCCCTGTTTTCCTCTTTCAGTTCATTACTGGTATTAGTTCTCTTCCCCTTCCTCCTTTCATAATCACTTTTCCTTCCTTTGGTGTTCTTACAGTTGTTTTTCCTTTCCCCCTTTCTCTATTATTCCATTTCTTTTTCTACTTTTACTATTCTTTGCTCTTTGTCACTGATATTGCTGTTGAGGTTGGGAGAAGTTGCTTGTTTTGGTGTTGTTTTGGGGTTGTTTTGCTTTGTTCAGCCAGCACCTATACAACAGTGTACAATACATGGTGGGAGTTGATCCTCTTAGCCAGCCAGATGAAGGGGAGCTCTCACCAATGAGCAGGCCAGTAATAATCAGGACCCAAATACAATAGGAGAGTCTACATAACCCACTCATAGCTCATTCCTGGAGCATCCAGATCGGGAGATCAATGAGTCTGCACCGCTGGGTCCCACAGGACTCCTAACACACAAGACCACTCCACATGACAGAAAGTCAAAGCAGATCAATCTAATACATAGAAACAAACACAATGAGACAACTAAAATGGGTAGACAAAGAAACAACCCCAAATGAAAGAAAAAGAATAATCTCCAGAAAAAGAGGTAAGTGAAATCAAGGCAAGCAATTTATCAGACATAGAGTTCAAAGTAATGGTTATAAGGATGTTCAAGGAACTTAGTGAGAACTACAAAGAACTTAGTGGGACTTACATAAGTATGAAAAAAGGACCCAGGAACTTTGAACAAGAACCAGTTGTAATACCTGAAAAAAGGACCCAGGAACTTTGAACAAGAACCAGTTGCAATACCTGAAATGAAGAACACACTAGAAGTAATTTTAAAAGCAGGCTAGATGAAGCTGAGGATCAAATCACCGAGTTAGAAGAAAAGGTAGGAAAAAAAAAAAAAAACACCCAGTCAGAGCAACAAAATGAAAAAAAGACTCAAAAAGAACTAAGACAGTTTAAGGGAGCTACTGGACAACATAAAATTTAACAATATTCACATCATAGGGATACCAGAAGAAGAAAAAAAGGAGCAAGGGATAGAAAACTGGTTTGAAAAAAATAATGACAGAAAACTTCCCTAACTTAGGGGGGGGGGGAGCCATGCAAGTCCAGGAAACACAGAGGGTCCCAATCAAGAGGAACCCAAAAAGGCCCACTCCAAGACACATTACAATCAAAATGGCTAAATTTAAAGACAAAGAGAGAATCTTAGAGGCAGCAAGGGAGAGAGAGCTAACAACATGCAAGGGAACTCTGATAAGGCTATCAGCTAATTTCTCAACGGAAACACTACAAGCCAGAAGGGATTGGCATGAAATATTCCAAGTAATGAAAAGCAAGGACCTGCAACCAAGACTACTATATCCAGCAAATTCTCATTCAAAATGGAAAGTGAAATAAAGAACTTCCCAGACAAAAGAAGGCTAAAAGAGTACATCTCCACCAAGCCAACACTGCAAGAGGTGTTGCATACCTCTGCACAGCTAATAAACTATCATCAAAATAGAAAGGGTACTGACTGTATGGGAGAATTTACTTGCCAATGATACATTGGACAAGGGTTTAGTCTCCAAAATATATAAAGAACTCATACAACTCCACACCAGGGAGACAAACAATACAATTAAAAAATGGACAAAGGACCTGAATAGATATGTCATCAAGGAGGACATACAAATGACCCATAGACATATCAAAAAATGCTCAACATCACTAGCCATCAGAGAGATGCAAATTAAAACCACAATGAGATATCACCTCACACCTGCCAGAACAGCTATCATCAACAAATCAACAAATGACAAGTACTGGTGAGGATGTGGAGAAAAGGGAACCCTAGTGCACTGTTGGTGGGAATGCAGACTGGTACAGCCACTGTGGAAGGCAGTATGGAATTTCCTCAAAAAACTAAAAATGGAACTGCCTTTTGATCCAGTGATTCCACTGCTGGGAATACACCCTAAGAATCCTGAAAAAAAAAAAAAAAAAAAACAGTTCGGAAGAACTTATGCACCTCTATCTTAATAGCAGTGCTATTTACAATAGCCAAGTGTTGGAAACAGCCTAAGTACCCATCAGTATATGAGCGGATTAGGAAACTGATACATATACACAAAGACATACTATGCAGAGCAGAGAAAGAAGGAATTCCTAACCTTTGCAACAGCATGGATGGAAGTGGAAAGTAGTATGCTCAGTGAAATAAGTCAGTTGGTGAAAGACAAACACCATATGATCTCATTTATAAGAGGAATATAATGAATGAAATAAACTAATGAGCAAAACAGAACCACAGACATGGAAACATGGAACAGACTGATAGTGGCTAGAGGCAGGATGGGAGGAGGGAATGGTGGAATGAAGAGGAAGGAATTAGTCAAAGAACATTTATGAATGACCCATGGATGTGGACTATAGTTTGGGACAGACTGTGGGAACGTGTTTGGAGGGTGCTAGATGGAGGAGGGCAGAGGGGGGAAAACTGGGACAAATGTAGTAGAATTAACAAGAATAAAAAATAAATTGTACAAAGTCTTGGATAACACAACAAACTAACTCAGGCAAAGTCTATAAATTTTAGTACCATGTAGCACCGTCTCAGTAATTAAAAATACAGACAATATAAACCATCTTCTAATTTGTACCTCTAATACCACGATGATATTGCATCTAAGGTATGAGCTTCATGTTTCCAAAGAATTGATATGCAAGCCAAAACTTTTTTTATAAAAAAAAGAAAAAATTCTAATGAATTAGAATGGTTCTTTCTCCCATCATTTTTCTTTTTTAATATTAATGCCATAAAATAAAATATTAAATAAGTCCTTATTGATATACATCATTAGTCAAAACCATGTTTTTCTTTGACTACTATTTTCATATATTTTTGCAGAAATGGGCTTTTAGCAATTGTTTTTCTAAAATGAACATCTTTATGAAATCAGAGCTTGATGTGGTTGTTTATACTTTTAGAATAAAATTATACTTTCCCCATCAAATCATAGTGTATTATTCATTTATGACAATGATTTTCACATTTTGCTTCTGAATTTGGTTGTCATTACACTGTCCCACAGAGTAAGTGAATACAATTATTTTCCTAATCCCATATTCCAATATTAAGACTATCCCATGATCCCCTGAAACTGTACCCACTCAAATACACACACATACACACACATCCCTCTCTATAGGAGAAAAGTGGGCCCTGGCTGGTGCAACTCAGTGGCTTGAGTGAACCAAAGGGTCACTGGTTAGAGTCCAAGTCTATGGCACATGCTTGAGTTGCAGGCCAGGTCCCCAGCGAGGGCAACCACTCATCGATGTTTCTCTCCTTCTCTTTCTCCCTCCCTTCCCCTCTCTAAGAATAAATAAATAAAAATAGTTTTGAAAATACAATGAAAATAAAATAAAGTGGGTACTACAATATCGTTGCCTTTACTCACCATGCTGTACATTACATCTCCATGACTTATTTTATAACTGGAAGTTTGTACTTCTTGACCCCTTTCACCCATTTGCCCCACCATCAACCCCTTTCCTTCTGGCAACCACCATTCTGTTCTCTGTATCTATGAGTTTTGTTTTATTTGGTCATTTGTTTTGGGTTCAGATTCCACACATAGTGAAATTATACTGTGTTCGCCTTTCTCTGTCTGACTTATATTCTCTTAAATGGAGAACCCCAAAGGGTCCAGGTGACAGCACAAATTCATTTAAATCTAACCATAATCAGATCCCATCAACAACTTCTACTAGAATCCTGGTTCTATGTTTTCATTTATTACCCATACTTCCTTTTTAGGACTCATGTTCAGTCCTATTTTTTTTTATAATACTACACTGACTTGTGAGCCTCAACAATATCTGGATATATTAAAGTCCGTGTGGAATTTCCCCTCCTATTTTTCTTGACATCTCAGCAGACTTCCACATAGCTGGCTATTCTTGTCATCCATTCTCTTCCTTTGAATTCTTTGACATCACACTCTACTGATTTTCCTCTTATCTTACCAGTTGTTCTTTATTGGTCTTCTCTTCAATCTAACTTTTAAATACTGATATTAGGTGACATTCAAAAGTATTATTTGATCTAAAATTGCAACTTATAAATAATTGCTATTTCTTTCTCAAATTAATTCTAGTTTATTCTTTTTTGGCAACATCAGACCTTGTATTTTTTGAGGAATATTATATCTGAAAAAATCCTTCAGTGATTTCCGTATTTTCTTTCATCTCATGACAAGATTCACTAATTTCCTATGTAATTTTCTCTCAAGGATTTGGAGTTTCCCCAGCTTCCTGGTTTCATCAGTTGCCTCTTTTGCCCCTTTCTTGCCCCTGGAGTTTGTGATTGCTGTGCTCCTACAGCTTGGAGATCCCAACAGTTCTCTGAATAAGCATTATTTTATTCTTGTTATTATTCTAGAAAAAAATCTGGATAGATTTCATTAAGTGATTTGTTTTGCCAGTACTTTGAAAGAAATATGGCTTTTGTCTACAGTTGACAAAATTCTACAAATAAATAGATTGCAGATCACAAAAAAAATTACATTTCCACACATTCATCTGAATATTCACTTTATCTCTTACATGTGTTGTTCTTTTTTTGGCTGTTGTATGAACTTATTACACTGGATTATTTTTCTAGGTAGGTATAGACATGTTCTGTATTTACATGGTTATTTTAGGATGATACATTTACTTTATACTTTTTATCACTGCTTTTATAAAACATTTTAACTGATTTTTCATGAGTTTGGAGTAAAAGGCAAAACAACTATAAGAACAAAATGTGAACTTAAGTATAAGCTAATAAAAACAAATGATGTGCAAAAACTTTAGCCAAAATAAACTACATTCCCTGATAACTAAATTCAAACCAGGATGAACTGATCAATTTAGTATATGTAGCACATACAAAATTGTAAAGAGTACTGGAATTTATGAAAATCAAACAATCTTCTATTTCAAAGCTGTAAAATATATATAGACAGAAGTATTTCTTTCCTTTTTTTCTTTTTAAGTATTAAATCAGTTGATGGGCAAATGGGTATCACCAAGTATTCAAGAACCACATGTTGAAAAGGCTAGTTCCATACATTAATATATCTGTTACTGAAAAAGTGTCCCATGGTCAAATGTCTTTGGAAAATTCTGGGCTAAACAAATACTATCAGATTTCTTCCCCAAGACTATCCAAGAGCAGAGACTTAGTATGCGATACTGCCAGAGCCTTTTGTCCCTTCTCATGGAAGTTTCCCTTGGAACATGGTTTGAAAAATAAATTTCTTATTTTGTTCCCTCAATCCAGCTGGCGTTCATTGATTAGTGGGTTTAATGAGTCTAGGTTGGCCTCATTTTATAGCTTAGATTTATGCCCCAACAAAATAGCTCAGCTTTTGTTTAAGCATGTCAACTTTCTCTGGAATCCTCAGTTGAAAATGCTTGTTAAGAGTTATAGTTGTATTTACCCTACTTACTAATGCCCTACATTTCTTGCATCATTAGGATTTCACATAGTCTGCTTTTTTTAATCTTCCTTTAAAAGTTATAGCTTAATTTTCTAGGCTCTCAGGTAAGTCCCAAATTGTGAATTTTCTTTCCTTCTCATATTCTGCTTTGTTCCAATTATTCATTTACAAAAGTCTTCATCCTGGCACTGATATTTCTTTATCTTCATAGAATTTTTTCTTCCTGTCTCCCTCATTTGATTATTTCTCCTACCTTGTCTTAAAATATTCAACACTTTAGCAGCAAATCATAATACAAAAGAAAAAGAAACCACTACTTGGAAAGCAAAATGGATTTCTTTGTTACAATTAATTCCAGTTCTGAGAAGATAATATGACATGCTGGAAAGTTAAGATCATTCCATCATTCTGGCTTCAAATTCTGTAAATTACCAGCATGTGAATTTTATGAGTTTCTTATCCGTAGTGCACCTCAATTTTTGAATCTTGAAGTAGATACAACTACATCCAAGTATAGCTTTGTAGTATAGACTATACTAGCCATTCTCATCCTGTTTCCTTGGGGCAATAGGTTTGTGGAAGTCAGACAAACTACTTTGATCTCATTTACATCATCCACCAAGCAAAAAGGTTAAGCCAGACAATATTAAAGATTTTGCATTTCTAGCAATTTGTGACTGTGAGCTTAAGTAATCTTCCTTTCACTTCCTCCTACAGGAACACAGCCATATGCCCTTGCCCATAATTGGAAGCTGCAGAAATGTAAACAGCATGCACCCTGGAGGGCACTGCAGCAATTTCCTGGGTGCCCCGACTTGGTATCTCGTGATGAATTACAGCCTCCCATGGGCTTCTCTAAAATCCCCTCTTCTAAGCAGTCACAGAAATAGTTTATTTGTTTTTCTCCTTATTTCTCCTAGACCACATAGGCTTCCCTGAAACCCAGGGATTTCCACAAGTTTTATTAAGAATTCATAGATTCTCACAATGAATTTTGGTCACTATTTTCCATGAATACAGATCAAAGATATTCTAAGCACCAGCCTTATAAATGGTGACTGGATCTTCTGTTTCCAACTAAGAGAGTTTTACACCACTTAAACAGTCTTCCTTAGTAGAATGACAGTCTCTACTGTTCTTTCTTCATTATAGTATTAAGAAAGAAAGTTATGTGTAAATCACTGAAATAGAACTGACTTCTTTAGGGTTCTTGATATTTAGTTTCTTTTCTTTTGAATCTCTTCCAGTGGAATGAATAAATATAAATCTAAGAGTTCATATAGTGGTATACTTTAAAGCTATTGCCCAAACTGATAATAAGTCTTTAGCATAAAGTAAGTACAGTGTTCTCTAATGTCCCATATGATAGCTATTGGCTGTTCAAAATTGCCTTGAAAATTACATGGAAAATTAAACCAATCCAACTAGCTAAGATATATTAATGTAACATTATATGTTTGACAAACTCACTCAAGCTAAAAATAATTACCATTAAATCAGTAAATTCAAGCTATTTACATAATTGTCTCAATCTTTTAAAAGTCTGCTTTGTCACTCCCTGTTTACTTTTTTCCACCACACATATCACAGTTAATGGGTTCTTAATTAACTTGCAAACAACATTTCTGAAAAGGGTTGGAAACTACTGATTATTAATGATAGCTAATATTTTTACATACCTTCCATGTTTGTATAGATTTCCACTTGCACTGTCTAATGTCATTAGGATCCTTTGATAATCATTTCTAATTTATAATCAGAGCAGGTAACATTCAGACTGGGTGATTTGCCCAAGATTTTCCAGCAAATAAAAGGTAGAATTGAGATTAAAACCCAGGTCATCTGTTTCCAATGTCTATGTTTAGACACTGTGTCAATTTACTATATCATAGCCATAAAAATTAATATTTAGTGTTGAGTTTTGTAAGTTCTTTGTAAAGTTTGGATATTAACCCCTTCTCAGATGCATTGGTGAATATGCCTCCCATTCTGTGGGTTGTCTTTTTGTTTTCTTGATGTTTCTGTTTGCTGTGCAAAAACATTTTGTTTGATGTAATCCCATTTATTTATTTTTTTCTTTTGTTTCCCTTGTCTGGAGAAATATATCTGATAATATATTGCTATAAGAAATGTTCGAGATTTTGCTGCCTATAATTTCTTCTAGGATTTTTATGGTTCCAGGTCTAACATTTAAGTCTTTAATCCATTTTGAATTTATTCTTGTGTGTACTGTAAGAAGGTGATCTAGTTTCATTTTTCTGCACATACTTGTCCAATTTTCCCAATACAATTTATTGAATAAACTGTCTCACCCTGTCTGGTGTGGCTCAGTGGATTGAGCACCAGACTGAAGTAAAGGATCACTGGTTCAATTCCTAGTCAGGACACATGCCTGGGTTGTGGGCTATTTCCCCAGAAGGGGAGCACAGGAGAGGCAACCACACATTGATGTTTCTCTCCCTCTTTCTCCCTGCCTTCCCCTCTCTCTAAAAATAAATAAATAAAATATCTTAAAAAACAATAAACTATCTTTAACCCATTCTCTGTGCTTGCTTCCTCTGTCAAATATTAACTGATTATAAAGGTGTAGGTTTACTTCTGGGCTCTCTATTCTTTTCCATTGATCCATGTGTCTATTTTTATGCCATGGGCAAAGGACCTGAATAGACACTTCTCCAAAGAGGACATACAGATGGCCAATAGAGACATTGAAAGATGCTCAACACCACTAATCATGAGAGAAAAAATTAAAACTACAATGAGATATCATCTTACACCTGTCAGAATGGCCATCATCAATAAATCAACAAACAAGTGTTGGTGAGGATGTGGAGAAAGGTAAATACTTTTGCATTGCTGTGGGAATTCAGACTGATGCAGCCAACTGTGGAAAGCAGTATGGGGATACTTCAAAAAATTAAAAATGTATCTGCCTTTTGACCTAGCTGTCCCACTTCTGGGAATATGTCTGAAGGAACCCAAAACACAAATTCAAAAGAACATAAGCACCCCTATGTTCATTGCAGCATTATTTACAATCACCAAGATATGGAAGCAGCCCAAGTGTTCATCAGTGGATAAGTGGATAAAACAACCATGGGACAATTATGCAATGGAATACTACTCAAGTACAAAAAAGAAGAAAATTTTACCCTTTGCAACAGTATGGATAGATATGGAGAACATTGTTATGTGAAATAAGCCCATCAGACAAAGGCAAATACCATATGATTTCACTCATATGTGGAATCTAATGAACTGAACTAACAAGCAAAACAAAACCGACCATTAGATGGAGAGCAGTATGACAGCTCAGGGGGCAGGGGAGGGACAGAGCAAACAGGCAAAAGGACTCATGGACATGGACAATAGTGGGGCAATTGTGGGGGGATTGGGAGTGTAGGGAGACTAAACAGTAATGAAAAAAATACAATAACATGTTTTGAAAAGAAAAGATCTCCATTACCTTACCTTAAAAATTAACAGTTAAAATATTTTCAAATTACTAATCATTCAGCTCTCCCTACGTTGTCTAATCCTGTGTCTTTTTTATCTCCATCAATCTTTGATTGTGTAAGTATTGTTATTCTTCCAAATAGAGAAACTACCTATGCATATGATAGTTTTAGAAAACCTCCCTGCTCAAAATATCTTTATGTGTTTATGTGACATGCAATCTTGTGTAATGCAGCCTCCCCGAGAACTGGGTCGCACATCTATGACCAGGTAACATTTTAGAGGACAGTAATGGACATCAGCTCGCAGACCTGGTGAGATCCACAGAAAAAGTGATTGGGGTCTGCTTATTTTGTTTTGTGTATTTGTGGATGGTGGGCAAGAATGCGGTGTTGTTTAGAGGTTGGAGGAAGGAAAAAGACCACCATGATGTAGTAAAATAGAAGGCCCAGTATAAAGGCCCCTATGTCATTATTTGCCTGAAGTCTAGCACTATAAATTAAATTAATTTTACAGAGCATTAACACTGTTAGCTGGCTGTGAGAAACCTTGAGGCTGCTTGCCCTCTTACCTTCACACCACCAAATGCACTAATTCAATACCCTTAGCTCACTTTTGGATGTCTGCCTTTATGTGCAAAGCAAGGGACCTCACATAGCCAAAGGCACCAGGTAGCAGGGAAAAATCTTTGTAACAGGTCAGTGTATCTTTGATAAAAGAAAGTTCCCAGGGCACTCAACTTTTCTACCCCTTGTTTTATAAAGGAGAAGAGCCCAGGTCCATGCATGTGCTCTTCGAATGGCCTAATACCCATCACAGTTTCAGCTACATTTAAGTCTTGGAATATTGCACAAATTCAAGGTTTTTCTCCTTGATTTAAAAAAAAAAAAGTAACTGTGACAAATAATGAAATTTTCAGCATGAAATTTCCTATTGGGACTTTCATCTTTATTTATGATTTGTTATCAGGCGCTGCTATCCTTCAAGGCATAAATAAAAATGCAACTTTCATCTGCATTTCAAACTGAGGTGAAAGCACAAAAATTAAACATTTTTGCTTTTTTTTCTGGGCATCAGTCACTCTCTGTGCGCTCCAAAAACAGCAAGACATACTTCCCGCTGTCTCTCCTTCTAAAATGATTTCTTGGAAAGGCCATAAGAAAAGAATAACTTGTTATTAGCACATCTACAACACATATAATTTTCAGCTCTACCTATATATTCAGTATTGAAATGGAGTGCCCATGCAGCTTGGAAAAGAAATGGAACAAAAGAGTTTTCTAACTGTGCCCACTACAATCAAACAAGTAAAAAAAAAAATACACCTATCCACCCTGACATATAAAGAAAACAACCCCAGTTTCTGTTAGAATCTGGAGGGTTAAATCATTGAAAAATAAGAATTCAATACAAATATAGTCATATAAATATCTATTTTTACATGACATAGCTCATCCAAGGGGAAAATGGATCACAGTAAAAATACTTTTAAAAATGAATTAAAAGCCAATCCATTTCCATGTATGAAAGCACACCTTGCCTGGCCTGGACGTTGCCACCACCCTGTGTATCTGCGTTTCTCTGTTGGGTGGGGCATGCTGTTGTCTATGGGTAGGGTTGTATGTTGGATTTTCTTCTTCGAAATTTAATTTTAGAAAAGAGCAATCAAATCCTGCAGGGTAGCTTAATGAATCAACCTGCCTAAGCTGTTTTCTTACAAGAATTATATCTACATTCCAGCATCTTGAAACTATTGCGAAAGCACACACCAAAAAATTAAATGAATCCCCAGTGGACCATAAAGGTTGCTCCTAATAATGCTCATCTGAACTGAAGGCTTTAAGTGTTTTACGTCTGTCAAGGAAAGGAGACAGACTTGAGTAGGGAGAAGCAAGGACAGGCTCAAAACAAGAGTGTACTTACAGCTTCAACAGGTACAAATTGCAGATGGGAAATAGATTGTTAACAAAATAAATTATGTCCTGCCCCCCTGTAATTTTTCACAATCTGTGTGGCAAAGATTTCACTTCTGACACCGTTGACATATTCTTAGCATCTGTAGCCATTTACTGTGACCCGGTGGGCAAAACAGCCTTCTCTAAAAAACCAAACATCAGATTCTGCATAATGCAAAATGCCTTCTGCTTTCCCAAGTGTACAAGGGAATTAGAAAAACGGAATTGGCCCAAATACCACATTTATTTAACAAGGTGGTTTACAGAGAGCAAGCGTTTATGAAGTCTCTTATTTTCAAATTTCTAGCTTGATTTACACCAAAACAAATTCTAAACTGCTCCTCCAGGAAAACATTTCACAAATGATATTCCTCCCTGAACCTCCCCAAGCACACACAAACACACCCACACATCTTTATCCTCCTCTCTGCCCTCCTCCTTTCCTCCACAAATAGAACATTCAAATCACTTTGTTATTTTTTTCCATTCAAGGTAGCTAGCTACAAGGAGAGAAAGGCAAGTTGCTGAGAAACAATAGAGTCAATGTACAAACACTTGAGAGCACCCTGGTATCACATAGAGCCATAGCCTGTTTAAAAAAAAAAGAAAAAAAAAGACTATGTGATTTGAACCCTGCCTGTTTATGAGTAGACCATACCGAGTATTATTACAATTTGGAGCTTGAGACGAAGCTGAAAATATCATGCTTGGAAGACAGTGTCTCTAGACTCTAACTGAGGAATGGCCTTCATAAGTATATCTTTTGAAAAAGGATGTTTGCAGACACATCACAAATCTCTACAGACCAAGGCAAAACAATCAAGTATAAAGAATAACACAACACCAGGGTCTGAAGTGAAAGTCATTTATTTTCATGATCATGAGAAGCCCTGTGACTGAATGGTCACCTAACATCATGAAATTGCAGAGTTAGATGACCCTTCAAAGAGCACTCAGTGGACCCCTCTTGTTCGTTCGTGATGAGGAAAGCCAAAGTCAGAAATAAGTTTCTTCAGGGCTGAGCATGAAATGTGCACGCCGGAGAACCACAGCAACCGCGTCTCCAGTTGCGAGTGTTGTTCTGCACTGTAACTCATAATCAGAAGGCGGGCCAGCTGCTTAGGCTTAATCTGGGCTGGGCTTCCTAAGGATGGCATGAGTAAAAAGTCAAAAAATTCACTCCAGAGCTAGTGCTGTGTTTTACACAAAATAATCACTCAAATAAAAATGTACCTAAGGATGAGGATATCAGGCAATAAGATTTATATACTGTACTAAAGAAAGGAAGGATCCCCAAACCTTTGAACTGTAGTACATTTCTATCCCCCCAAAATGATAAAATACTGGCTATAATAACAGATCTATCTCTCACCTCACACCTACCTCCTTCATCCTTGATTAAAAAGACCTGCTAGAGCTTTGATATGTGAAGAAATATGATGAAAATGTGATTTCCCCAAGTATCCAGCACAAAGTGAGCTTGTGAGGAGAAGGAATTTGAGAATAACTAAAACCAAGGAATACGCTGTTTGCCATTACCTCAGATCTGAGCAAAAGTGTGTTGTCTTGAACTTTCTAGTCTCCAAAGACTTACTGGATATGTTTTACTCTCACTATTAACTTAACCAGTCACATATGAGAGCCTTAGAAAAACAGTGACGTCCCCTTCTGCTGCACTACATCAAGCAGTCACATGTTGTCCCATGCAGACAGACTGTCACTTCCACCGCAGAAGCTGTCATTGGATGGAAAAAGTTATCGGAGTGTCTGACAGCCAGACAGTCCATTTGGGGGAAAGAGCACAAGGTCAAAGTCCTTGCCTGAAGTTCAAATATTTTTCTGTGAGGATAACAATCCTGACTGAACTGTCAGTGTTCTGAATATACGAGAGTATTTTCCTTAGTTCATTTTTTTTAGTAAGTGCTTAGTCATTTCTGGGGCTAAGAAAAGAGATCTGGTTTTCTAAGAAGTTTCTTCTTCCATCAACAACCTTTTCTTTTTCAACAAAGAGTGACACAAGATTCAAATATCTTAATCAATGGCATTCTTGAAGATTATAAGCATGTAAGACGAGAAAAAGGCCCTCCTCGTAATCACTTCTCTCGATGTAATAAAGAATACCAAGGTTTACAAACAAAGAAACAATACAAACTAACTCGTAGTCACAGACAATCGTGGGGTGGTCACCCGAGGGAAAGGGGGGTCAGAAAGGTTGATGAGGGTAAAGCAGGTCAAATACACGCTGATGGAGGGAGACTAGCCTTCAGGCAGTGAGCACACGATGCGGAGTGCAGATGATGTATTGCAGAATTGTACACCTGAAGCTTATACGGTATCATTAACCCATGTTCATCCTAACAAGTTTAAAACACACGCACACCAAGAACACTGAAGTTTAAATGTGCACGCCTGGATCGAAGCTCAAACAATACTTTGTTTTGGCCACAGAAAGAGGAATACTTTATCAGATGCATAGAGATGCAGGAAATGAGATCCACCAAATGACATTATACATTCTTTTTTTTTTTTTTTTGATCAATGGTTGTTTTTTTAATCGTTCTTGACATCTGCATAATTTAACAAGGGCTATATACATTCTTTATAGCAAGACTAATCTTTATTTTATCAACAGATTAAGCTAACAGAGAAATTGGAAGAGAAAGCTTAGAACACTTGTACGAAATGTATCTTTTGTAAACAAAAATGAAATAGTGAACGTGAATCAAACTAAATAGCCTTCACTTTATTTCTTAATCCTAATGAAGTCACTTTTACTCTCATTAATTTGTGTTTAAAGAGAAGTATATATTTATCATGCTTTTAATAATACCTTTGTTTATGTAAATTAATATGGGATTACCTCGGTAATTTAAAGTTCATAGAAAAGACCCATTCCCGTGATAGAGGTCAATGTTGTCTCAGCCAATACTATTAGAAACCCAGTCAACTGGGTTCAAGTAGGATCTTCTCCAATGATGTTTAAATCTAATATCATAAATGGAATCTGAACACTTTGGGGGAGGCTTTGCTATGATCTGTGTAAAAACTATTTAACATCTGCAAGGTCCAAAACACCGTGCTAAGTACTAGGGGTGAGTTTGGGGGTAAAGTATAAAAAACTGTGGCCCCTCAACAGTGTGTGATGGCTGTGGCAGACTGCACTTGCAGAGAGCAAGGAAGGATGAAAGGCAGGCCGGGAAAGAAGCAGGGGACCGAGGGGGAGGAGTGCATTGACTACAGAATTTGCCAGCAGCAACATGGCATTTCTGAGCTGCTTTCGCATCCTTTGCAGCACTGCTGTCAACTTCTAAAAAGCCCTGTCCAGTCTGAGAGCTGCTGGGATAAGGCTTAATGGGCTCCCCTCCTGGGCTGCTGGCCTGTCTCCAGGACAGACTTGGCCTGGGGAATGGTTTTATTTTTCTTCCTCATGGGCCTTAGGTGGACAAAAATGGATTAATCACAATCCTCACATGGTCCCCTTTTATGTAGTTACTTCCTTGATTATTTTCATGATGGCTTTGGATCCTATTTGGGGCTGATTTGACTTTAAGAAATAAAATTCTTAGGTATGAATAGAAGGCTTGAGAGGAAATCAGTGTCCAATAAGAAGAAATGGTAGTATTAACCAGAACTAGAATAAGAGTGCCAAATTTAGCAAATAAAAATACAGGACAACACATTACACAATAAACCATGTTTTCCTTTAATATAAATATGTCCCATGCAGTATAGTAAGTCCTCACTTGTCAGTAGGTTCTGCAACTGTAAGTGAAACAACATAAAATGAAACCAGTTTTACCATAGGCTAATTGATAAAAATGAGAGTTATGTTCCTACAGCATCTTATCAATGTTACAGTGAAACAATATTGAACAAAAAAATCTTATTTGAGGACTTACTGTATTTGGTGCATACTCATATTAAAAATTATTCACTGCTTATCTGAAATTCAGATGTTACTGGGTGTCCTGTGTTTACTTGGCAGCCCTAGTTCAGGGCTTCAAAGTCTAAGACAGCAACACAAATTTACCTAACATTGTTTCCCAGTGATTTTCAATATATAACATGAAAGAATTGCCTTCTAGCATGTCCATCAACCTAATTATATCAAACATAGCATTATCCAAGAGTATCCAAAATGCAAAACAGAACTACAAAATTAGACAAATTTAAACATTTTTCATTCTTAAACATTTTCTCTACTGAACTAAAAATATGATTCTTACAACAGTTCAAAACCAACATTGAAAAGAAATAGCTTACTATTCTCTTCATCACACCTCAAAATCTGTTCAGATTTAAGCTGAGAGGTTCTAACAGCTGTTTGCTAAATTTGAAATAGACACACACCCACACATGAACAAATAACTCTGGAGTCCATACAACAAAGATTAATTGAGAAGTAACTTAATCTCATCATTCTCAGAATAAGATCAGATCATTAGTTCGAACCCCCAAGGTCACCTTGGGGAAATACACAGTTTAATAAATACAGAGATTCTTGATAAGATGTCAGAAGAGTTAAGACCCCAACAGCCAAGCCGAACCTGTCACCATTTGTAAGAAGAAGAGAGGTTAAAAACATTCCATGAAAAGAAAAATAATATGAGGTGAAAGATATTCTGAAAAAAAATAAAAAGAATTCTAAATCTTGTATCCACATCAGGCCGATACCAAGAGACTCTTATTATGGATAACATCTCATCTTCAAACAAGGTAATCCCACACTCTGCCTGATTTACTACCTAAAACAAGGCTAGGAAGGGACAAATGGCACAGTCTAGATCTCCAAATGTCAAGATGAAAAATGTTCCTCTCTATTTCAAAGGACAAATCATTGATGCAGAGAATAACAAAATTTTGAAAGCATGCTAGCCTGGTATGCTAAAAGGAAAATGAAGTAAAACAGTAAATCCTATCTTCAAACAAGAGCTCATGTCACAGTACTGGCCTGAGACACAAAGTGAAGCCAATGGGGCATTCAAACAGAAAATGGAGAAAAGAATTTTTCTTCATAGCAGCTAAATCTTAGACATGGAGTTCACTCCCTGTGGGTAAAAGGTAAGTTAGAGAAGTAGAGTTTTAACCAAGATGTGAAGTTTTCTAGGATAAGACCATTATTTTCCAGATAGAAGATATTGCTTCCTAGTTGATGTAATTTCAACCTCTGGCAAGCTATTTAAGTTTCCTTTACCTCAGTTTCTTAATCTATAAAGGGGGATGGTAATAACTGTATTTATCTCATAATGAAGTTGTTATAAGAATTAAATGAATTAATATTTGTAAGGTACTTAGAATAGTGTCTGGCACATAAAATGAACTAAAATGTGTTTGAAATTTCAAAAAGTCTTGGATGTAAGAAATTCCAAGAAGTCGGGAGGCCTGGTTATTAACAATGAAAAGAAATACTCATTGTATGAGCTAACTGTGGACTAGCACTGTACAGAGAGTTCACAAATATTACCTTATTCAATCGTCCTGAGATCCTATTTAATCCTTCTGACCATACATTATCGATCCCGTTTTATTAAGAAGTAAGGAGGTCTTTCCAAGATTGTGTGGCCAATGTACATCACCTGTGAATAATGGTAGCAGCAGGGTAGGTTTTTTTTAACTTTATTAACCTTCAAATTCACTTTTAACTTGGTGGCTTACCCAGATTCCACATTCTTGCCTGACCCACTTTTTTCTCCTCTTTACGTCTCAAAGGCACTGCAGGAAGCAGGCAGGATAAGGAGAAAGACAAACTATACATTCAAACAGGCCAAGTTTTAGAATCTGACTTTGGCAGAGTCACAAGACCATACTGAACTGTTGGGCACTTTTCTAAATTACTTTAAGTTATGTGAATAGTTCCATCTTCCTCTCTGTCAGTCATTTCTCCACTCCAGCCTACTTACAAGGTTTTCTTACATGAATATCAGTTTTTAAAATAATTTATGCAACTATGTACCACTCAACTCTGAGTTTAAATGAAAATTTTGATAAATGCAAGTAATTGATGTTAATTTACATATTCCCCAGTGATTAACTTTGGTTTAGGATAAGTAGTCTGAGGTTCTCTGCTGCACTTAAAATAATCGGAGATGAGAGAGTGTCTACGTGAAACTGGATAAAAGGTCACTTCAGGACACAGACAGTCTAGATGGAGCCTAAGAAAGTGTCAGCAAACAGCGAAGGCCCAATCCAAAGAACTTCATTTTGATAAGCAAATGAGCAAAAGGCCTCAGCAACTCATTTTCATAAGAATGAGGCAAGATGCTATTATTTATTCATATATAAAGATCAATGAGTCCCTAATATGCACCAAGCATTGTACTAAGCATTGCAGACTCTTTACAGGAGAAAATGAAGACCCGGCTGCTCCACAAGAGTGTGTGGCAATGGCAGTAGATCCATTCTGGGAAGGCAGGGAGAGTGTCTCTGCCCAAGTGAGGGCTGTGCTGAGATGACATAAAATTATGCAGGAAATGGAAGGAACAATATTCGAAGAACTGGTGCTAAAAGGGGTGGAAAGTAGCCAGAATCAAAAAAGCAAGTAAAAGCATAATCATAGATGAGACCAGAGAGAGAGAGAGAGAGCAGGAAAAAAAAGCAGTCACGGCCCAGTGAGCACCCCTAACGACAGTTGTTTAAATTGCAAGAGCACTGGGGGTATTTAAGCAAGAGCAGGAGGGTAAGGGGTGAGCTAGGATAACCTTATTAGTCTTGAAAAGTTGGGTCCAGCCACCGTGTAAATAGACCTGATAGGAGGTTATTATGGTAAAATAAGAGAGATGATAACAGCTTGGAGTAGAATGGATGAACTGGTGGGATTAGGTTATAATAGGAGATAAAACGGACAGGACTGGGTGACAGATTGGGTACAGACTTATCTGATGATGGATATCTGCCACAAAAAATAGTCCATGGTACATAATAGCACTTAAATATTTGCAGAATAAATGATCAGCAGTTTTCAACCATTTTCATCTCATGGCACACCCGAACTAATTACTAAAATTCTACAGCACACTGAAAAATTTTGGGTTTTTTTTGCCAATCTGACAAAAATAGGTATAATTCTGAATCATTCACACTGGATGGCTACTTTGTTGGTTGTTGTCATTTTTTTATTTGACAATCTAAAGACAAAGAAGTCAGTGCTCCTGACTAAACAGTCAGGTATTGCCCATTTTAAAACTTCTTGCAGCACACCAGTTGAAAATCACTGTCTTAGATGCGTGGCAATGCCACCCAAGAAGGTCAGGCTTTGGGTAAGAGTTCTTGAGTTTACTTTTAATCTCATTGATTTTGAGATGTCTGTAATTCATCTAAGAGAAAGGTGAAGGAAAAAAAAAAGAAGAGTGGATAACCTGCAGCCAGTAGGCGAGGTCTTATCTATACAGATAAAAATTTGAGAGTCACTTACATGTAGGAAGTGATTAAAACTTTAAGTATAGATACTATTGTCTAGGGAGAGACTAGAATGAGAAGATGAGCAGATCCAGGACCAAGCTTAGGGGAGCTCTGTAAGCACAGGAAAAAAAAAAAATTGTGGAGAAGGAGCCTGAAGAGAAGAAGCACCAACAGGGAGCTTCAAGTGCAAATAAAAAACATTTGTGTCATGGAAAGCTAGCAAAGAAACTCTTTCAAGAAGGCAGTGACCAAGAGTGTTAAATGCAATTCAAAAGTCATGCATGACAAAACCGAAAAACATCCTCTGGGGTTAGCAAGATAAAGCCTCAGTGAGTTTAGAAAAAGGTGTTTCAGTGGAGTGATGGGACAAGATGCCAGATTCAGTTGTGCAATCAGGCATTAAGCGCGGAAATGGAGGCATTGTACACAGGCAAAGTGGGAAAGGATAATAGTATGGTGGCTGGATGAGAACAGAGAGGTGTTAAATGACCAGGATACAGAACAAAGAGAAGCATTTCCCTGACAAGAAGATGACCATACAACAGAGACAAAAGGTAATCAGATGTAAACGTTTCCTGAGAGAAGTCAGCTCTGAATAATGTTAGTGTTAGAAATGCTCTCAGCAGGAATTTTTACTTTCGGAATATCAAAATATGGTGGTAAATGTAAAGGCGAAGAAAGCACCTGAAAATGGCCCAAAGCAACCTATCCTGGAAAAAAATTGTATCAGATTAGACATTCATATCCTCTAAGGAGAAAAATCCTTTGAAGTTCTCTAAAAGTGTTCATTAAGGGGAAAAATACCTTAAACTTATGAATTTTTCCCATATGCTTTTCATATGAGTAGAGAATAAGAAGTGAAAATAAGTATTAAAAATTACATCCATAGATAATGTCTCCAGTAACTGAAACAGAGGAGGAAATTCAGTTACTTGGAGTCAGAGGGCACAGGGCTTTTCGAAAAAGCTTTTGAGATCATTTATTTGATCCCATGCTTTCCGCAACATACCATCCACCCTGCCTCCCAGTAAAATATACCTGTTAAAGTATACTTGTAATTGCTAAAGTGATTGCTGTGTGTGTGACAGCCTTTTGTGGGGACAGTGGAAAAAAGATACCAAAACAGATATTCTAGTCAACGCTGGAGAAACAGACACAATTGCTTCCTGCCTTTTTTTTTCTCTTGATAGATTGGCTGGACGGATAGATGGACAAATGAGTGGAAAATAGATGGATCCACTGGTAGAGTTTCTACATTTTGTACTGGAATTGATATCCTTTTGTTTGCAATCGGCAAATGGTGAGAAGCACTGTACAGAAAGTAACTCAGCTTTCCAAGGGGCCAAATCCATGGAAGCCACGCACCCCACTCAGTGGAGGGAGTAACTGTGCCAGAACTCTTCCCCCTGGGGCGGTCACCGGCCGTCACTCACATGATTTGCTCACATATGGTTGAAAGCCCTGATTTTTCTGGTTGCTCCTCCTGGGCCAATCTGTTGATGGTAAAATTAAGCTTTAATTTGAAGGATAAAGAGAAATGTTCTCAAGCCCACAGCAGAAGCCTTCTGTTACAGCCGGGTTTAATAAACAAGCTGTCTTGAGGGGTTGGACATGTGGACTCAAGCTGTACTTGCTTTCAACAAGGGCCATTGTGGGTTTGTCTTCATCAGGGTCTCCTTTGGCTTTGCCAAAGCAGGATTTGGTCATTGCTGAATCCCTTGGGCTAATACTAAGGTTTCAATTTATACATAAAAGCCAAGCATTGGTTAAGACTTTTAAGTTAGTGTTTTAAATATTTTGATGATAAAAGGGAAGTGAATTCTACCCATGTTTCAGAAAGTGAGAGTCAGCAGAATTAAAAAAAAAGTATTGTCTCCTTCAATGAACTAGTTCAAAGGCAAGAAGCTGTAAACTAAAAGGTGCTTGATCATGAAGAATATAACTGCTATATAATATACCCCCAAAACTTACTGCTCTGTATCCTGCTCTTTGAACTCAATGCAAGAAAATCAAGAGTACCGGATCTGGGGTTGATTCTGAAGTCATTTTCTGGTAATGTAAAGTAATTGGGACTTTTTTATGATGGTTGCTATAAAGAAGAATATATAGTTTTGCTATTTCTTGTGACAGTTCTTTGAATTACACCTCAAGAATAAGAAGTATCAGACTGGGCTGTTAATTTATAGCAATACAGCCATTCCATCATCACAGGCTGGCATTATAAATAAGCAAAGGGAAAAAAAAAATCAGCCTCTGGGTAAAATGTGAAGTGCTTGTTAGTGTTCTTACCCAGTTCAGCCTCATTTTTACCCAAGTGCACATCCACACAGATTCTAAAACAGCCCTCTGGTGCTGAACTCCAATCTGCATCTTGAAGCCAAATGGCAACTCATCTGGAATCCTGAGTGCTGAGTGAAGTGCTTAAAACATGCGAGAATCTTAATTGGTGAAAAATCAGGAGAAAAATAAGTGTTCTATTAATAATAAGGTAAAATCGAAACGTGATGACAAATGCTCTGGCTACCTGTCTCTGAGATGCTTGCTGGGGGTAAAGCTTGTCAGTCGCTGCCTCCTTAGCACGAATTGCATTTGATCTCAGGAAGGGTTCCTCAGAGCAGAAGAGTATGAAGGTGTTTGCAGTGCCTCCATTTCCCTTCAGCACCCCTGCTGTGTGGGCCACACCATAATTAGATGGCGGCTTTTAGTGGGATGCTTTAAGTGTTCAATTAGGTCTCCTTTCTTCCTGGCAGTCCTGTTTTAATATGAATGAACGGGAAGCCAACTATCTGTTAGAAGCATGCTTTGGAGTTGCATTGACAGCCTTCCCGCATGTTTGACCGCTATCACAGTGGGACACTGCCCTTAATTCAGATGTAAGAAAAGGAAAAAAAGAATGGCCTAAATTCTGTTTCAGTCCAACTAAAATCATGATGTATCTTCCTCTCTAAACAGGGTTACAGACCAAAAGGCTTGCTAGTCAAAGGGCTGGCTCCGAAGGCCAGCAGCAGCATCACCTGGAGCTCTTTTAGAATGCAGACTCTGGGGCTCCACCTCGGGTCAACTGAACCAAATATGCAGTTTAACAAGATGTCAGGTGATTTGTATGCACATTAAAGCCCCCAAAACATTGATCTAACACCATGAAAATGTCTTTGGTAATACACAATGCTTAGGAAAAAACCTTTCTGGTTAAGAAGGGAACTAAAAAAAAGAAATGAAAGAAAACAATGATGTCCTTGTTTTGTCTGTTCACCAAAATGGAGAACATAAAGTGTAGAGTTTTAACAATATTCAAGTAAAATAAGTCAGAATATAACTGGTGTGATGGACATCGGTGAGGCCCACCAGGATTTCCAATGCTCTTATTCTGAGTACATGGAAAGATTACATTTCCCTGCCTCCTTAAACTTGGGAATGGCCAGGCCACTTGCTTTGGGAGGTGAAATGTGAGTGGGAACGGATCCATGCCACTTCCGTGTGGAAGCAGTTAGGTACTACTGCACAACTTTTCCCTTCCCTATGCTTCCTCTTCCATAGCCAACATGTTCAGGGAAGCACACGTTGATGTGGAGGTGCTATAAAAGGATACAAGAAACAGGGGGAAGAAAATGGTGTCATTTTCCTGTCTCCTCACAAACACAGTGAACTTGTAGCGGTATCCAAACATAACTCCACCAACACATGAAGGAGAGCTGCCTCAGAGAGATGCCTTGACCCCCAGCAGGCTTATGTGAGTAAAAAATAAGCCTCTGGGGTATTTGGGTTTTATTACTGTAGTGTACCTGCATCTCTCCTGACTGATACAACTGACGTGTGCAAGTGAAATGAGGTAGAGAAAAGTAATCGTTGCCATTGAGCAATGGAGAACTAAAGAGATTCGAGGTACAACAGAGCCTCCCTCAAAGACATTCATATCCCCATAATAGCCAGTTGTAATTGGGAAACAGCCCACGACCTTCCAGTGTGTCCCTGAACAGCTGCACACTGCTATATACTTGAGTTACAGCCTGTAGAAGTAGGACACCAGTCCTTGCTTGGTTTAGGGGAGAATGAAGAGGCTCTAGTATAATTCTTAATGTCTTTTTCTAAAAATACCCAAACATACTGTTTTGCATTCATTGCAAGCTTTACCCATCTTTTTCTGAGGTGCTTAAAAATATCTACAGGTTTTTTATACAGCAAACATCAGTGGAGATCATTTCTTTCCTATAGAATATGAATATTCCTGGATAGCAAAAGTACAACTGTACTGGTTTCATTCATTACTCATTGTCCGGTGCTTGTGGACCTGCAGCTTACCTTCACTTTTCAAAGCCCTGGATGGTGTTCCTTGGTTATGGATACCAAAATGTCTCTGATGGTGTCACTGGAATCTCTCTTGGCCTTGAGATTTCAATTTAACCAGATAACCCCTGGTGTCAAGGACAGAAATACCACTTTTAGTTTTGCCAAAGATCTACTGACATTATGTGGGAGAAATTTTAAAACGCTGGACAAAATGCTATGTTTGTACTCATTCCTAATTATTTGTGGCTGGAGTATGGGCAGTATAGGCCAATGAAGACATCTCTGCAGTGATGAGAAAGGACCATTAGGTATCCACACCACCAGGCAATGCCATTTGATGAAGAAATATTGATATATGTAAGAGCAATACTGATAAAAAATAGCTATTGAACAGAAAACTGCCATGAGCTTCAGTAGCTTTCAACATAAAATGTATCATTTGTGAAGAAATGTAATGGAAATTTTGAGGCAAAAGACTTAATTATTTGATCTATGATGTCTGGTGTTCAAATTTTCCCTCATGAATGCAACAGTAAAATACCAAGTGAAGGAAATTTGTTAGATATGATGATACTACAATTATAGTGTTAAAGAAAAGAACTTGTCTATTAAAGATATGCTGAAACATCTCAAAATGAAATAACTATACTTATGAAGTCCAGGCTTTGCTTCACTGTAATCTGGGTAGAGGTGGGATGCAGTACATATCTATTACACATAAACCATGATTGTCCAATTATGATCATTGCAGAGTCTAGGTGATATGCATATCAGATTTATTATACCATGCTATTTCTGTGAATATTTGAATATTTCCATAATGAATAGTAAAAAATAAAACAGATTAGACAAACCCAAGCCTCTGATTTAACAGCTTGAAATGTCAAGCCCTATTGTAAGGAGGTCCAGAACTTGGGGTGTCCAGGAATATAGGATAACTCCACTCCCACAAGTCTGGCTGGGGGATGGGACATGTGGGGCAGGGCCATTGAGAGTTATTTTGCATATCAGAAACAGCAGACTAGTCTTCATATCTATATTCAAATATGGTTATTTTACATATCAGCAAGCTAGCTAGGAAGATGGGAGTGACTTTGACCTGAGATGTAATTAGGAGGCAGCTCCCTCTGGTTACAGTGCCTGTGTGAGAACTTGGAGATGGTTCTCTCTACGCGCTGGGGCCACACTTGCCCAGACTAAATATGGCAGCCAAGAAAGGCTGAAAATGTGGGAGTGCTGGCAGGTGTATCCAGTTGTGGGAAGAGTCAGAAATGGGGTTATGGAGGAGGTTCCAGGCTGGGATTTAGACAAAAAGGCAGGCGGCAATGAGACAAGCAGACAATGCAGGACTATCTGGGATGGGAGACAATGCAGGGACAATATAAGACCATGAAAGAAGAAAAGGGATGAAAGGACACTCACTGGTGGGCCATGAAGAGGTGCCATGTAGTTTTGGATTAAGAACTAGAGATCTTGGGTTGATACAGCTGGTGGTGCTGGGAACTGGGGGAGACCTGTCTGAGCACAGATTACTGGGAGGAACTGGGAGTCTAGGTGAGCTACAACATCTATCTCCTTTTCCTGAGATATAGTACCCCTGAACTTGGCCTGGCTGGGCAAAGCAGGGGAAAGCAGGACTCTCTCTCTTCTCTCTCTTCTCTCTCTTCTCTCTCTTCTCTCTCTTCTCTCTCTTCTCTCTCTTCTCTCTCTTCTCTCTCTTCTCTCTCTCTCTCTCTCTCTCTCTCTCTCTCTCTCTCTCTGTGAAGGGACTTTGAGATTTTTAATGGTGACATTCCACCATTACTCTAAAGCTGTATAACTTTTTAATAAAGAGTTCCTTTCCTTTTTATCCAACTCTGGCGTTGCAAGCCACAATTCCTAAGGGCAGCAGGCAAAGAACCATAGCATAGAAAGACTCCCAGGGGAGGAGGCTTGTTTTGGTAACATTATCTGGGCTCCCCCACAAGTTCATTCAGTACCACTGTGACTTGCAAATCACAGTGAGTCAGCAAAAGTAAGTGTGCACAGGCAAGTTCAGCCGGCCCTGTACACAGAATTGTTTGTGATTAAACTTAATCAACTACACTAATTTACATTTGATAGTTGGACATTTCTGGAACATTTTGAAAGAAAGTTTTTCTAATGGAATTTATGGCTTATTGCTCTGAAGTGCCTTAACCCATATGCCCTTCTACTGTGCCCCAAAAGCAAAACTGGTTCTCAATTTGGGCATGTCTTCTATTTATTTTTTTAATTTCAAATAGTCATATTTTCCTATTTTAAATTTAATTGGCTTGCATAACAAGTCTAATTTTCTAAACTTTCATGTACTTATCTAAATTTTCAAAGTGAACAATATATAATTCATATTTCATCTTAATCATGTTTCTCTTTGAAAAATAAAATTTCATGGCTCCGTGGAAGATGCTCGCACGCGCTCTCTCTCTCTCTCTCTCTCTCTCTCTAAGGAATTTACAAAATAGCTAATGGGGAGGTGTTTTTTAAAAGTTTGTAAACTTGCAATAACCAGAAAATTGCAAAATACTTTATGAATTTGGATTTGACCAATTTTGATCTCAGAAATCTGAGGCAAGGTATGATTACAAGATGATGCTTTGCCATGTTCTAGTCATCATATGTTCTAAAAAAAAGAATAGAATGAAAAAAGAATTTGAACATAAAAATCATTAATAATTAATATGTTTAGTTAAAAAAAGTAATTTAATGGTAGGATTAACAAGAACCAATCAGCTGGTGTCTTCCATCAGGCAAACATATAATTAAGTACCTTTTTTAAAAATTAGCTGATTTCCTCATGTATATAAAAAGTGTCATCAAGTAATAAATTTCCTCATATCCCAAGGAAGCGTGCAACAATTTCTATCATCTAAAATCATCTGCATGCAAGTGCAAATTGGTATAACCACTTCTCTACTAAAGCTGAAAACATAGATATCTTATTACCAATTAATTCTACTCCTAAGTATATATACCAAAGAGAAGTGAATACATTTATGTACCAAAACACATGTGCTAATGTTGACAGTAACACTAAGCTGGAAACTACCCAGATGGCCATTATCTGTAGGCTACATAAGTAAACTATGAAATATTCTCACAGCCTCAACAACAGATCCCTCTAGTATAAATAATTAACCTCACTACTATTAATCTCAGTGTTCTCAGTAAACAATACTGTCAAGGTGGTACCAACCTCTGCAAATTCTGACCCATGATACAAAGCAATATCCACAATGTTACATGCCTTTGCCACGAAGTCAGTGCTGCTGATGTCCATTTCTTAATCTGTTAGGAGAGAGTCCAATTCTAGGCCTGCTGGAGTACACCACCGAGTGCACAGTTTAACTCATTTTAAGTCTATCCCATATTGCCTCCTGAAATGAATGCCACTGAGATAATCTTAGGGTTACCATATCATTTTCAGGAAATCCCTATAACTTATAAGTCCGTAAACCATATATTGCAATACATTAAATCACTGACAACCTGGATGAATTTAGTACTCTTTGTTTCCATATAATTGAGCAGAAAAGACCCTGAAGCAATACACAGGATAGGGTTAGGTGAGGAAATGGGGAAAGTTCTGGACACAAAGGGAGGCACTGTCCATTGTGACCCTAACCCACAGATGCAGAGTGTACAGTCTAGAAGCCTGTGGAATGCAGGAGCTGTGCATGGAGTCTCTACTCCTGGGTTTTGTTTTGCTACCTTTAAGCTTGTTCTACATATTCGTTCTTTACCCAAAATAAACTTTCAAAATAACACCCATTCTCTTAAATATATGTGTATGCAAATATGTATACATGTATTCTTAATTATATGCATACTATACCAACCAAGCCACTCAAAATTATGCTATTCTTCTGATGGACTAATTTAACTTATCCAAAAGAAATTTGAAGAAATTTCTAATTTTCACAACTACCTGTATAGATATTGGAAAGATACACAAAAATATTTGCTTCCTTTTGTTTATTATAACACTTATTTTGTCTTTTGAGGGTGTCAAAATGAGTTTGACTTTAGTATTTTTAGGATTATTAAAGTAATGTATGTTAATTATTAAGCACAGAGTACAAAAAATTAAAAAGTCATTCTAGTTTATGAGGGCAAAATTCATTCACTGAAATTTGTTTTCTCCCCAAACATCACTGAAACCAGAGTAAAGACATTTCTAAAGAACATGACCCCCAAAGAAAGGGTGAAGAGGAGAGGAAGCAATACAACATTGAATACTGCAAAGGAGATAGGTGTGTAGTAACTAATTTAGTGGATGGAAGAAAGCTAAATCCCCTGCTAATAGAGGAGAAAATTGTGAAATGTCCTTGTATATACCCCAGAAACCTTGTACGCTGAGGAATTGGCAACATTTGATACCTCTGTAACGGAGGAAGAATTGGGAAGGGGACTATAATTAAAAAGACTGTGGGAAAACTGAAAAGCTGTAGATTAATAAGTAGATACTCTAATCCCTGTTGCTGGGCAACTTCCCTTCCTTTATCACGGCAAAAATTTGGGGATATCATCTCTCAGGCTCTCTGGCTGGAAGGAAGCCATGCACAGTTGAAAGCATAGGTATCTATCCTTAAGTTTAAACTGTGTGTCCACAGTCATTCCCAATACTGAAATTAACAATGGCAGTTTTACTTCTAGAATTCCAGCAACCAGGTTTTTCCCTCAAGCAAAATACTAGAAGCTCTTCTCTACTGAATCTGTCCAGCCCAAAGAGAAAATTGATGAAAATTGTCATTATAAGTTGCCCTCACAATAGCCCACGAAAACATACTACAAGAAAGCACAATATAAAGAAACATCACGCAGAGGGGACAGGATATCTTAATCATTATCGGAGAGCCAAGGATGATAAGATATCTAAGGAAAAGCTCTAACCTAGCAAGTAGAATCCAAATAAACATACGGATAGAATGACTTTGAGACACGACAAGAGAAGAAAACCTTAATCATTTTTTAGCATTTTCAAAAAGATGAAAGAAGATACTGCAATACAAACTGGGTTACTTATTTTAAAAATGTAGAATACAAAAAGCTCATAAGAATTAAAAGACATAATGGCAAAAATAAAAAACCAAATAGAAGTATTACTAGATCAAGAAGAAGGAACTTTTTTTCAGAAAGTAGAACAAAAGAACAAGAAATAGAAAATAGCTATGAAGAGATAAAAGAATTAGGAGAAATATCAGATGCAGCATCCAAACAATAGGTTTCCCAAAAAATATTTTTAAAAAGGAGAACAGAGAAAGTGAAGGGAAAAGTTTACCAATAAAACCATTCAAAATGAATTGCCAGATACTGAGCACCCAGTGCCAAGGATCAAAAATCCTAATCCCAAGGGATAACTTGGTTTTTTCAGAACACTGGTGATATAAAGAAAATGCTATATGTTTCTGGTAGAATGAGGGATAATGGGGAAGAATGAATCACATAGACAGTATGAGGAATCAGTTGGCTTTGGACTCCTCATTAGCAACCCTGAAAGCAAGAAGACTCTGAAGAAATGCCTCAAAACTCTGAAGGATAATGATTTCCAAAATAGTATTCTATACCCAGCTACAGTATCAATTAAGTATGGAGATCAGATGAAGACATTTTCAGACTTAAAATATCTTTTAAAAGGATATATCCCTCATACCCTTTCACAAAAATATACTAGAGAGGATGTGTGCTAAAAAAGCAGGAAGAGTAAACAAGCCAGCAAACAAAAAAAATATTAACATCAGGAAACAGAGGATTCAACCCAGAAGAGAGGCAAAGAGGCAAGAAAAATCCTCACTATTGCAGGGTCCAGCAAAAATAATGCCCCTTTTTTATTGCAAAATCATAAGCATGTAATTCTCTGGCATAACAATATCATACCTAAGCATACCATATGACATTTTAGGTGAAATATTCAAATTAAAACTGTAAATTATTACACCTATATTATTACCCTACCAACCACACTCAAGCAGGTATCACTTCTGCTGGACCCTGTAGGGAAGAGATCGCACAGTGTCAGATGTGCAAAGGGATATATGCAACCACCCAGGCAGGAGTAGTGTCACCCAAGAGATGGACGCACTATTCATATAATTCAGTTTACCTGATGACAGAGTGCTTGGGCAAGGCTGACACAGATTATCTGTATGCCTTTTTTGTTTTATGTGCTGATGAAGTTCCTGCTCTCCCCTAAATGCCACATATCCTGAAGCAAGCAAATTCACTATTTTCATCTCCACAAAAATACTGTCTTCAGATGAACCTGAGACTTAAAAAGTAGTCATGGTGACCTTAAAAGAATAAAACAGAAAATGGTCTACTCTCTCTCTGACAACATCTTTATTGGGCATTCAGTGCTGGATACCTTGAATAATAAGTAGTGTGAGCCCTGTTTGCTCAGGACTCAACTAGAACCTTGTAGACTGACTTTTCTGAGAAAAGACTCTTGGAAAATATAAAGATGCCTGAAGCCAATGAATCAGAGACTGTTCATTTTATCTTCTCTTGGGAGTCTTCACCTAAAGGTAATAGATTTGTGTGTGCTACTCAGGTTTTCCAGACCAAGCAATAAATTATTCAGAGAAAATACACAGAAAGTATATCATCTTTTAAAGCAAAGGAATGAGTCAGGCAAAAGACAAATAGTGGTAACCTGGGAAAAAGGAAGTAGGATGAGAGCAGATGCACTTGAGAGGAATATACTGGTAACTGGGGTGAGTAAAATCTTTCTGTAAATATATAAGTGTGTGTGTACTATGTACATATGTATATGTACATATGTGTGCATTATACACTTTTATGTTTAAATTTCACAATAAAAAGTTAAAACAAGTGACAATAACACAACCACATGGATATAATTCCTTTCACCATACAGTCTTTTTATGTAAGTTTCTGTGTGCTCTATGTGACATTTTAAATTGTTTTCACTTTATTTTTTCATTTTACAACATATTTTAGACATCTTTCAAGTCAAACTATGTCTACCCCCTTTAATACATTACATGAATGTTCCATAATTTATTTAACTATTCGTAGTAAGCAACTTTCCATCTTAAAGTTTTTCTCCTCCTGAAATGGGCCAAGTATATCTGTCCCTTCCCATCTGCTAAGAAATGCAGCAACGACCAAGAAGATAAGATTATAAAGCATTGAGAACTAGCTAGATGGCAAGGACTCTGGAGATGGCTCTTTTTGCGGAGAGAGATGACTATTAGATTTTTTTTTTTAATTGTGATTTTATGTCTACACATTTTAGTATTCCATCTTTTCTTCTTTGGTTAAAAGTGTTGAGGTTATGTAATCCTGATTGTAAACACAATAACTAATTCTCTTGGAAGAAAATAAAACTCTATTACATTCACTTTATTTGTAATTAATATTTGTGGTGTTCAAACCATGAGAAATGTCTAAGTAAAACAGGCTGAGATCTCCCCGTCACCATCACGACTACTGCGACTTTATATTCCCACCACCATCCCATTCACAGGTAATTAGTCACAACAGTTTGCTATACATCCTCTTCCACATATTCTGCTAAGAAACTTTCTCTTTTAAAAGAAGAGAAGCTCTTTGTGGTACAGATTGTTCCACACAGCCTCTCTGGAGACTTCTCAGCGTCAGAGATAATGAGAAGCCTGATGTCAGCTGACACAACTGCGGAAACAAAGGGACTGTGTAATAATCTTGTTCTTGGAAGCGCCAGTGATTCCCCTTTCTTTTATATCCATCTACCCAAATCACTACGCAACTGTGCCGTGTTCTGTTAATAGATCCACGGGGCCCAATTCCATTGACAGAGACCATTTGAATTCATTCAGGAAGTCTTTTCCAGGCAACTGAGATTCCAGAATCCTGGGAACCCAGTTTCTTCCCAGCCTATTCAGAAGAGGTGGCGACTACCATTGACTCCCATGCCTAGGCTGGCTTCAAATCAAACAGTCTCTTCAGAAACACAGATACCTTTAACTGACCATCAGGGCCTGATACAAAGCACAGCATTCACACGAAGACATCAATCTGTACTTTTTGCCAAAGCAGCACAATGTCCTTCTTGAGTGCTTGTTACAGAGGGGCTGAGAAAACACTTGAAGCCCAGAATCGTGTGCATAACCCCAGTTCAAACCTCTTCCCACCCCATGCCTGCTCTTGTTACCAAAACCCGCCTCCTCCTCCCTTCCTTCCTGTAGTTTAATAAAAGGGGTTAATGGCTTACAAGAAGTGGAGAATCAAAAACAGACCTAAAAATCCTGCCAAATGACAAAAGAATTAAGCTGGATCTAAGATTCTCAAACATCAATGAGGATCACACAGGCAGTGATTGCAAAAAAAATCATACACAATTCTTCTCTTTATAGATCAAGTAGAAAGAAAATACCACAAGCTGATCTGGGTCAGGTCCTGACTTCTTAAGGTTACTTCCTAAATCCTAACTTATTCCATGTTTGGAAACCACGTAGTGAGCAGAATTAGCCAAAAAGTACCCCTACTGTGGGATTTGTTGAACAAAAACCTAAATGTTTTTAACCAAGAAATAAAACTGTATAAACATATTTTCTAAAACCAAATGCAATTAACCATTTTAAAGACATTTACCCATTTTAAAAAAATGACATATAAGAACATGTCATTTTTTATTCATTTGTCACAATTTTCATATGGTACCATTTTATTTCTATTAGTACCATAATCAGATTGTGTTTTCCTAGTATTTTATCATGATTTCTATGAATGGATTATTAATTTGCTGCTTTAGATTTATTGAATGTCACCACAGTAATATCCTCTGGTGCCATGTGAAATATGAAGCTATTAACAAATAATCAAGTGAGAAATGAGCTAAAAATTTTTTTTTCTGTAGTTGTTCCTCTATCTCAGGGTGTTATTTTCACTGATCAATAAATAGAACACAGCTTTGCCCTCATGCAATGAAAATGAATGTTCTGTATTGTTTATTGATGACTGGCTTATACTTATTTTATCAGATTGAAAAGTTGAAGTTTCCATTACATTTACTTAAGAATTTTTTTAAATAGGTCTTCTGTAAAGAAAATGCAAGACAGTTTTCAGAACCATAATAAACAAATCTATTTGAATTACATTTCAGTCCTCTGACAGGAGATGAAAGAAGCTTCTCTCTTCTATAACTCCAAGCTCTGAGAGAATAGGAATCATGTTTTAGTCACTACCAGTACCTAGAAGAGTTCTTGGCGCATCATAAGCAGCTGATAATTGTATGAAAAATAAATTAAATAAATGAATTAGTTAGCATTAAAGATATCATAAACTAACAATATAACCCTTATCAGAAATGGATAGGTTTGTTATAAAATATGGCTATCTGAGACAATGTAATATTGTACAACTTCAATGGGTTTATTTATTCACTCCTTTGTTATAAAGAGAATAAATGTTTTTCCCCATAAGACTGTAGCTGCCATCGCCTTCTCTATGGCATAAAATCATTTATGCATATAGGAAAATAGTCCCTATCTTTTCCTTTGGCAGTAACTGAAATGGTGAATGTGGAAAATGTTGGTAACCTGCCTCCACACTAAAAAGAAGTAGTAAGGGGAAAGGTAGACATTGTACATGCCAGAATGTCTCAGAGACCAGGAGGAAGAGAGAGCTCCTGATGTATTTCATGGAAGAAACCAATTTCATTGTAATATCAAAGCCATTTGGGTTAATAAGCATGATGTATATTTAGTCAGTCAAGTAAATGAATGATATGATAACATTAATGCATAGAGTATTTGGAAAGGAGTAGGAGCCCCTAGCCCACAAGTTTTAGGGTTTAGGATTAGGGAAGTATTCCCCAAAATGCTGATACTGAGCTGGTCCTAGAAGCCTAAGAGCAAGGTGAAAGTCAGCGGCAGAGTTTTAGGTGGTAAAGGACACGTTAGAGTCTCTGAGGCCAGAGAAAGCCTGGACACCTGGGAAATGTGAGTTTCTCAGTCAACTGGACCAGAGCTGGTAACTGATGATGTTATTGACCAGAACAAGGCATGGATGGCCTTGATCGCCATACCAACAAGCACAGATTATCCAAAATAGATAAATGAGGGGTTCTGAATTAGAACATGTTATGATCAATTTGCAACCAAGAAAAGAATTATGTTAATATATTGGCAAGGGGCAAAATGTGGGTAGAGAAATTAGTTTAGGAACTTAATACAGCTATATAGATAATAAGTTCTGAGGACCTTAACAAATGCCCATTGCTAACAAAAATCCTTTAAAAACGTATCCTTTTATTTGCAGCATTTCTCTCTATTATTCTCTCCCTTTTTTAGGAGTGGGTCAGTCATATATTTGACCAAGTATGTGTTTATATATATGACTGAATATATGCACCATGGGACTCCCACTTTGGGGGATATCCATGCACCTAAAACTACTAGCTAGCCAGTGACTGGAATGCACTGTCTATGCACAAAATCAAATTCCATGTCTAACTAGATCAGCTGCAACTTCAAAACTACATCCAGAACTTTATTTCAGGACAGACACAGTACATAATGAGAGAGCACTGTGAACTATTTGATGTGAAAATATGAAATGGTGAGTCTGTTTAGATTTGCCATTAGTAGTAGATATTACAGATTTTACAATTGCCCCAAATTACCATTCAAAATAAAATAACTCAATGTATGCATGCTCAGAAAAATAAGAATTTATTTTCTGTAATAACTGTTTAATCATTTAGTTGATCCTTGAACAAATCTAGATATAAACTATACTAAAATCTATATAATACCATAATCTATATGATAAGATGATCTGCATATCATTACTGTAGATGTTGCCTGCTAATACAAAAAGATATTTCATAAAATAAAGTGATAAAAAGCCAAATTGTGAACATTATAAGATACTTGTTTATTTAGTACATAAATTTATAGCATGCATAAAATAAAATACTGTTCTTAAACAACCAGTAAGACTGAAAACTGGTTTCTGAAATGTTTTTATTATGCCTTTAATTAAAAAAAAATTTTTTTACACTTAAAAAGCTTCTTCTCACTCTGTCCAGAGAGAAAAAGAGAGCTCCTACATTTTTCCATTTGGCATAATCTCAATGAAAACTGGATGTTTATTCTCTAAAAAGATGTAGTTTAGTTGCATTCTTAGTGAAGAAATACAAAACATAACTTCTTAGTAGAATTATTCAACAAGTTAATGGAGGTCAAACTGAACAATGGTCACTATGCCTGGAAGCAAAAATAGTAAGTGCTGCTGTGAAATAGGTTCTAAACTATTGTTTTTCTCCTCTCTTAAGGAGGGAGGTTGATAATGATGTTTGATATTATTCTGTGTAAAACGTGTAATAGAAGGGAGCGATAGAGAATGAGGAAGAGCTAGAAAGTCACTGATTCTCCAGCGTGCTACCCAAGTTGAAATGCAGACACTTTAGATTTCCTACATTTAAAATAATAGTTACAAAGGGATTATTTTTCTGAGATAATCAATGCCAAAAGAGGGAATTAATTTAGTACTTCCCTAAGTACTACAGGAATTAGAATGGGAGGCAGGGGGCAGGAAATATAAAGAGAAAATTTTTAAGGAAAGGAGAGGAGAGGATGAAAGGGAGACTTGAAAATAATAGCATCTTAGGAAAAAAGGAAGAAAATAAATGAAAGGCAGAAAGTCCAATTTTAAGTATCATTTTCTTCCCTACAAAGCTCTACATGTTCTAAGTAGAAATGTTTGTTATTGCTCGTCTTTTCTAGGAAAATAAGAGTGAGACAATCGAATAAAACAAAAACCATTTTGCCTTACCTGCATTCTATAAATTTTGCAAAAATATGTAAAAAGGTTATTTACAAAAATATATAAGCTATTTAAAATAAAATTTAAAATACATTAAAATATGTTTCTATACATAAATTACACATAGCATGTTACACGAGAAAAACACATCACACTGAAGCACTGTCGTAATTCATTCTTGGAATGTCCCGTATTTTCAGGATTCCATAAATTAGATTATCTTATAGAAACAAATAAAGGAACACTGGAAATTATTTCAAGCATAGAATGATTTTTAATGAATCAATTATTTGAGAGGTACTTTAGTAATCAATATAAAATAAATAATAATTCAAAAATTATGTTGAAGTGTTCTGAACTGGAATACATTCCAACAACTCGGCAATATTCTGCTTTTGCAGTCTGCTTTTCATCTCTCTAAAAAATAAATTGCTTCTGCATAAACAATATTTCAGTAACTGACAGAGTTGGCAGCTGGGCTGAAGACAGCAGGGATATTAGAAACCATGACTGATAGCAAAATTGGGGGTTGCAAGAGAGGAAAAAGTATACATTCAGATTTAAGGAATAGCTGTTGTATTCCACAGTCTTTTCAAAAATGAGGGATGACATTTTGAGGCCACCGTTGATTAAAAAGATATACTGCAAGGGAGCCTTTCACCTCTGAAGTCTTCAGAGAAACCACTTGGAGATGCAGTGGCCCCTGCTGGGCCCATATCAACATGCCTGCGGCCAAATTCCTCTAAACTGGGTTCAGCCACTGGAGGGCATGGCTACTTCGTGAACGAAGCTGAAGACTCAGTCCTGTTGCATGTAATGCCAGTATGAAACCTCAAATCCACCAGAGCAGAGCTGGAAGAGCCCATGGATAATATCTGGATGAGTTTTCATTACCAATTTTTTCTAAAACTATAATTTCTGGGATAGCCTATTAAATATTGCCTTTCATTCAGTTAATTCTATAACAAAACCTATTATAAATGTACATATATTTCCAAGGCTGCTTTCTGAAAATATTTTTCTCAGGAATTTTTATTACGTACCATGTTTTGAAAAGGAGGTAATCTACTTATTAAAAGGAAGGGTGAAAAGCAATATATTTCCCCATCCCCCAAAGGAAAGTACTCCTTTCTAAAAGTTAGTCATTATCTACAATTTGACTTAAAAGTGTTCAAATTCATTCTGTGTAGCAGAGAGTACTTGTTGTCCCTGAATACCCAGTCTCCCCTCCTTCCTCTTACTAATTACCTGACTTTAACTGGAAATATGGCACCAATCACACATTCCCAGCTTCCCTTATAGTTCATGTAGCCTTGTGACTACATTCTGTCTTTTGTGATGTAATGAAACTGAGGAGTACAACTTGGAGCTTGTGCCCTTGTTCCCTTCTCCTCTCCCTGCTCTTCATTACTTTAAAATGAGCAGCCAGCTCAAGCTGGGCGACCATTAGCCTGGTCATCCAGGACACTCACATTTGCTCCTCTTGCTCCAGGGTCCTGTGGTCACCCTGATTTGAGACCATTGGATGGAAACTCTACTGAGAGTGGCCAAGTCACAAAACAGAAAAAATCACTGCTATTTTAGCCTTTGTTAGAGCAGCTGAAAGGGCAGACAACATAAAAATTCAGAAATCCTTGTTAAATTTCAAAATAAGACAATTATTTCCTTCAAGGTCTCTAAAATCCAGTGAATTGTTGAAGATTAAAACAATCTTCAGGAAGGATTTTTTAAAATGCTAGGGAAGGAAGGAAGGAAGGAAGGAAGGAAGGAAGGAAGGAAGGAAGGAAGGAAGGAAGGAAGGAAGGAAGGAAGGAAGGAAAGACAGTGGTTGAAGGTGATCAAAAAAAAAGTTTTTTTTTTTCCTTGAGAAAAAAGATGAAGTCTTCTTGGACGAGGGGCATTTAACCTGGGCATTGCATAACAAATATGAACAGTTTCTCAAAAGGCATCAGAAAGATTTCAGATAAAGAGATCAGTATTAGCAAAGATATAAACCTTGAGATATGAATAACATTTTCAAGAAATGAAACAATAGAATATCGGGCAGGTAGGATATTGGAAAAGCTAAAACAAGTGTTGTAACTGGGATCCAGTTCTAAAGAAATGTGAATACTATTCCAAGAAGTTTGGAGTTTATTCTGCAGGAACTTTGAAGCCATTATAAGTTTCCCTGAACCTTCCCAGGAGATGGCAAAATAAAATCAAGAGATATCATAGCTTCCATATTCAGGGGACATATGGATGTTAACTGATTATAGTTAATGAATGGAAATAATTAATGATATCTGGTGGGATATGTTCTTGTTTTTTAATCCTCAGCTGAGGATATGACTTTTTTGTTGTTTTCTTTAATATTGATTTTAGAGAGACAGAGAGAAAGGGACACATTAATTGGTTGCCTCCTGTTCATGCCTGACTGATCAAACCTGTAACCTGGGTATGTGCCTCGACTTAAGATTGAGCCCCCAACCTTTTTGGCATATGTGAAAATGTTCCAACCAACTGAGCCACCTGGCCAGGGCCCTGGTGGAATATTTTCTAAATCACTGTTCTCCACCTATTTTCTTTCTTCTCAAACTTCATTAGAAGTTTACCAAGATCCCCCAAGGGCTGGGAGAAAAGAAAGAGTATTATCCATCAGAACCAAGGTACTCACTGGTCCCTGAGAAATGGGCCTTGCACTGAAACTGTCCCCAAAACTCCCAGGAAATTCTGTGGTATCTAAAAATAAAAGGACTAGCAGACTCTGCCCTGAGTAGAAGAATGCAGGAAATCCTCAGATGAAAAGAACAGTATAGTATTGCAGAACTAACAAGACCTTGGTCAGCCGTAAGAGTTCATCAGGACTCAGCATGGGCAGGAGATCTGAATGACTCCCATATGCCCAAAGCTGTCAAGTAGCAGAAAAATGGTGAACAAACAAGAGCCTTTCAAACAAACACCTGAGACTCTGTCAGGTAACTTGCTTGTTCCGGTGACCAAGGACTAGACAGAAGATGGTACGACTGCAGATGTCAGCATTGCCAGGTGGCACAATGGGTCAGATGGATGCACCCCACCAATGGCAACTCTAGGGTACTATGGAAGCCTTCTTGAACTTAGGTTCAACACAGCAGAAAAGGTAGGGGAAACTCTAATCTGGACAATCTTCTGTCACTGAAGAGAAATAGTTGCTCAAAATAGAAATTAAGTTCAGTTGTAGAAAAGTTAAATAACAAACTACAAGTGCTTGTGAGGATGCAGAGAAAAGAGCACCCTAGTATATACACTATTGGTGGGAATGCAGACTGATGCAGCCACTGTGGAAAACAGTATGGAATTTCCTCAAAAAACTAAAAATGGAACTGCCTTTTGACCCCTCAATACCACTGCTGGGACTATACCCTAAGAATCCTGAAACACCAATTCAAAAGAACCTATGCACCCCAATTTTCATAGTAGCGCCATTTACAGTAGCCAAGTGTTGGAAACAGCCTAAGTGCCCATCAGTAAATGAGTGAATCAATAAACTGGTACATTTACACAATGGAATTCTATGCAGCAGAAAGAAGGAAGGAGCTCCTACCTTTCATGACAGAATGGATGGAACTGGAGAGCATTATGCTAAGTGAAGCCAGATAGTGAAAGACAAATACCATATGATCTCACCTCTAAGTGGAATCTAATCAACAAAACAAACAAGTGAGCAAAATATAACCAGAGACATGGAAATAACAAACAAAATGGCAGTTACCAAGGGGGAGTGGGATAAAGGGGGAAAGAAGGGGAAGGGTCATAAGGAACATGTATAAAGGACCCATGGACAAAGCCAAACAGTGGGTAGGGTTGAGTATGGGAGGTGGGGATGGGTAGGGCAGGGGAGACTAATGGGGGGAAATTGGGGACAACTATAACTGAACAATAATTTTTAAAAAAACTTTTGCTCACCTGTGTTTTAAGAATGATGGGCAATATCAGATCAGCATATAACACCTGTCTCTAAAATGTCTAACCCAGAACACTTGAAAAGATGCTACTACAACTGTAATAGGTAACACGGATGGAGAAGGAAATTACTTAGCTTAACACAATTTTTAAAATTTCTGCCTCAATTGATGAGAATCATTTTATTAAGAAATTACTCTTGTTAATTTCTTTATTTCTTCATGAAGGACCATTGATTAAATTGTCTCATATGCACTTTCTATAAATCAAGTTAAATGAAAAAATGAACTAAGTGATTTAATAAATTAAAATATCAGAATTGAATTGCAGGTTATAGGGAAACCTAAAATTAAGTTTAAATAAGAGCAAATTAAATGAAATATGAAATATAATTCAAAATTAAAATTTATCATTGCCAACTAAATGTCTACTTTTAATTAAAGGTTTTCTGTTGAGTTTAATTATCAATATTGCAACAAAGTTGTTTTATAATCTCAATATAAAATTTTAACACTAATAATTAAAGCTTATGAACTAGCATGGAATCAAACCATCATTTACAATATCATTTTATTGCATTGTACAATATGCTTCATGTGCCAAACCAGCTTAACAAGTAATTTTGAGGAAATTAAGGGGAACATGGAAATGGGCTGGAAGAGGAAAAGAGGAAGAAAAAGGAAGGAGGAGGAAAGGGAAGAGGGAAAAGAAGAAGAAGAATGAAAAAGAAAAAGGAGACAAGAAAAACAGAATCTCTGCCATCTTATTGTGACTTTAGCAATAAAGACAATTTTGTCTAAATTCTCTATGCCCGTTAACTTATGCTACTCAGGTCAGTGAGCATGCCCAGTTTAGCAATGTCCTGTATCTCAAAATGAAGTAATTGAGAGAAAGGAAAGTCAGCAAAGAGGAAGATGAAAGGGAAACCCCATACAGAAACATCACACTGTTGGATCCCTCAGGACCTGAAGGAGGTAGGAGTGGAAGCAAAAGCTTCAAACTGATCAATAGTAGAAAATGCAGCGGGGTGATGGGGCAAGGGAATGACCTGTAACCTGTGGGTACAGGTGCTCCTTGTGTTCCTAGTTACTGCCTCATATTCAGTAACCTTTGAAATACTCTACCTATTCCCACCTGTTTTATCAATATCAGGGTGATTGTGAGACTTGTTTTTATCTTTTTATTACTGAACATGTAATGTTTAAACACTGAATACTTAAAAAAATTAAAAGTAAAATTCATTGATCTCGAGTGTTTTCCATTTGCTGGCCCTCAACTAAAACTAGTGTGCAATTAAATAAATTGTTCTTTTTGTAGAGGGCTGAAAAATGTTAAATCCCTACTCTCAGTAATTACAGTATAATATAAAGTGAGTATATTTATATCAGAATTAAAATCTGGTTTACAGTTATTTTGAAATTGTACCCCTTTTCCCTCTTAATGGACCATGTGGTTTACTTTCAATGAGTTCATGAACATAATTTTAAATAAAGAGGCATTGCCACAGTAGTAAAATATTTAATCTATTTTAATTAGGGCTATGTTGCAGTGCAAAGTTTAAGTTTATTAATTTCCCCATAAATAACATCAAAGACAGATACTTTACAGATGTTATGTGAGTTCATCATGCAGCTACACCATGAATTATTTGAAAGAAAAGAACATATTAAGATGTAATTCAAAATAAAAGAAAAGGGTAAAAAATACAGTACCTCACTCATTTCTGAGAAAATATTCAATGTCAGTGATTGGCCTCAGAAACTTTTATTTATACACACACACACACATACACACACTTTATATATTATATAAATAGAATTTATTTCTATTTATTATATTTATTATATAAATAGAATCAGGTTCCTTTTCCATTAAAATAATTTATGAGAGGAAAAAAAGAAAAAAATTTTTGAGAGAACAACTCCATACAAAATCTGTGAAGTCCTGAGATGTGAAAATATTAGGATTATATTGAACGAAATAAAATTGCAGTATTTGATCATTTTTTACCTGTACAAGGGAAACTTCATATGATTCACCTTCTGAAACACGAAAGCAAAATATATATAACAAATATACCCCATTCAATTAAAAATAAGAATTCCATATTTCAAATGTCCCTAGTGATCACATTTACCCAAACAGCCTCTTCCTGAATTATCAAGGCAGGGTTAATGAATGAGAAAAGTAGTATCATAAGAAGTCTTCCCCAGAACCATCCCTATTTTTTAATTATATTTTATTGATTATGCTATTACAGTGTATGTCCCATTTCCCCCCCATCATTCCCCTCCACCCTGCACACCCCCTCCCACCCACATTCCCCCCTTTAGTTTATGTCCATGTGTCATAAGTTCTTTAGCTTCTACTTTTCCCACACTATTCTTGCCTTCCCCCTGTCTATTTTCTACCCACTGTCTATGCTGCTTATTCTCTGTACCTTTTCCCCCTCTCTCTTCCTCCCACTCCCTTGTTGCTAACCCTCCATGTGATCTCCATTTCTGTGTTTCTGTTCCTGTTCTAGCAGTTTGCTTAGTTTGTTTTGCTTTAGTTGTGGTTGTTAATATCTGTGAGTTTGCTGTCTTTTTACTGTCATATTTCTTATCTTCTTTTTCTTAGATAAGTCCCTTTAACATTTCATATAATAAGGGCTTGGTGATGATGAACTCCTTTAACTTGACCTTATCTGAGAAGTGTTTTATCTGCCCTTCCATTCTAAATGAAAGCTTTTCTGGATAGAGCAATCTTGGAATTAGATCCTTGACTTTCATGACTTGGAATACTTCTTTCCATCCCCTTCTTGCCTGGAAGGTCTCTTTTGAGAAATCCGCTGACAGTCTGATGGGGACTCCTTTGTAGGTGACTGTCCCCTTATCCCTTGCTGCTTCTAGAATTCTCTCCTTCATTTTAATCTTGGCTAATGTAATTATGATGTGCCTTGGTGTGTTCCTCCTTGGATCCAACTTCTTTGGGACTCTCTGAGCTTCCTGGACTTCCTGGAAGTCTATTTCCTTTGCGAGATTAGGGAAGTTCTCCTTTATTATTTGTTCAAATCAGTTTTCCACTTGTTGCTCTTCCTCTTCCCCTTCTGGTACCCCTATAATTCGGACGTTGGGATGTTTAACGATGTCCTGGAGGTTCCTAAGCCTCTCCTCATTTTTTTTTTTGAATTCTTGTTCTTCCTTCTTTTATGTTTGTTTGTTTCCTTCTTCCTTCTGGTCCACTCCATTGATTTGAGTCCCAGTTTTCCTCCCATCTCTATTGATTCTCTGTGCTTTTTTCTTCATTACACTTATTGTAGCCTTCATTTGTTCATCTAATTTGCGACCAAAATCAACCAATTCTGTGAGCTTCCTAACCACCAGTGTTTTGAACTGTGAATCTGATAGGCTGGCTACCACTGCTTTGAGCTGTGCATCTGATAGGTTGGCTATCTCTTGGTCTTTTAGATGAATTAGCTCTGGGGTTTTTATCTGTTCTCCCGTTTGAACCATTTTTTGTTTTTGTTTTTGGTTTTGTTTTGTTTTGTTTTTGGTCTGGTTGCAGCTGTTATGTACTGAGGGGCAGAGCCTTAGGTGTTCACCAGGGTAGGGCAACCCAGTTGCTGGGTTGTGATGCTGGATGTGGGGGCGAGGTCCGAGAGGGAACAGTGGTGCTTGCTCTGCTCTCTCTCGGATTCCAGTTCCTTCCACCAGTTTCCCCAAGCAAACTGGGCCCTTCTAGTGCTGATTTCCGTGTGGGTGGGCTTGTGTATGTTCTAGGACCCTGTGGGTCTCTCTAAGGAACTCTCCTGTGAGGCTGGGATTCTCTCCCAGCACCTCAAACCCCACAAGTGTTTTCAATCGGTGCTTTTAGGCTTTATTTCCCTGTGCTGGGGCCCTGTGTTGTGCAGTCAGTCTTGCTGCCTGTTTTCACCTGGTTTATCTGCACTCGAATGTGTGGCCGTGGTCAGCTGCCTTATGCCCCTGCTTGGTCTGCTCATTGCCTGCCTGCACTCGGTAACCACCACCTGTGGGCCTGGGGTGTGCCAACCACCACCTGCACACCTGGGACCACCAGCCACTGCCTTTTCCTGCCACAACCCCTCTCCACCAGCTGCTGCCTCTGCCCCTCTTACTGGTCTGGGTAAATCGTTGTTGAACTTCATATAATTTAATTTTCTATCTGTTCTGTTGGGATTTTTTTGGTTCTATATTTTTGTTGTCCTTAATCTTGGTTGTGAGAGGAGGCACAGTGTGTCCACCTATGCCTCCATCTTGGCTGGAAGACCCCCATCTCTATTTTTAAGATAAGGTACCAGAGGGAAGAGGCTGAATACAGCCATAACAACATGTGGTCAACAAGACAGCTCATTACGACTATTAACTAGTGAAGTCCTAGCCTTCATAATGTCATGTCATAGAGTCAGTAATGTCATAGCCATGGTAGCCTGTCCTGAGGTCCTAATACCATACATTACTGAAGTGTTTGTGGTGACGCTGGCATAACAAGCCTACTAGTTCTGCCAGTCCCATGAAAGTCTAGCACATGCATTGCAGTAGTTGGTTATACCATCTAGCTTTGTGCAAGTATATACCATGATGTTTGCATAACAACACATCTAAGAATGTAGCCCCACATTTAAGTGGCACATGACTGTATTTAAGTTGTAAATAAAATAAAGAGAGCATCTGTGTTCTCATGTATTCCTGGGAATTCAACATTCTTGAGAAAAAAGATGTTAGAATTTCTCCAGATCCTAATGTAGGATTCCCCTCCAAAATGTGGTTCTGACCTCTTGGGTTAAACTAGGGGGAAAAATAAATTTATTGGAGTCATCTTGATAAAAGAAGAAAGCTTCCTAGGGGTAAAAAAAATTCATAGAAGAAACAAAACAATAGAAAATGCAAACCAGACCATCCAGACCCTCCTTCCCCAGAACCTTGTAGGATCAGTCTTTTCTCGCTCATCTGTAACAGCAAAGCTCTGACGGGGAGAATGCTATTGGAAAGGAGGAGGTGTTGTAACATTATACAACTAATACCCCTACAAATGTCCTGCTTCATCTATCTTCTCAGTAAGTCCAGCAATATTTGGAGAAACACATCAAGCACCAGGGCTCTATGGGGCCTCTTCTGCCTGGCTTTGCGGTGCTGTGCAGCATAAAGAGGTGAGAGGACTTCCATGAATTTCCAAGTATTAGCGTTTATGGATCTTTACGCTGATATCTTTCAGATAACTGAGTTGTTTGTCAGTCTTGTGATAAGCATTTAAAAGCTCAGAGTGTTCTGCTTTCAGAACATTAGGACAATTAGTATGATAACTCTAAAACCTTAAGAAATGAGTTATTCTGAATTAGCAAATGCTCCTTAGAACTGGGACAGCTATCTCTTCTTCATATTAGCACTTTTGCTGGACCCCTTTTCAAATGAATTTGTACTTTCTTGCCTTCTTAAGTTATTCAACCATTGCCACACACAATAAGGGAACCAAGCAATGTGGATAAGCTTGAATTGGAATCAGACTATAAGAGCCATATAATCTTAGAACATTACTTAATATCTCAGAGTCTCAGGTTTCTATCTCTAGGCATGCATCTCTTTGTTGAGTGGCAGAAATGTGATAATGTATCCACAATGAAAATCAATGCCAAGAACCTAGGTTCTCAATAAATGAGTTATTTTCATTTCTTCTTCTCCTCTAACCCAAACTCTGCATATGCCGACTGTTTCCCCAACTCATCACAACTGTGAAACAGACCTTAAGTGTTTGATATTTACAAGGGGCTTTTTGCACCTACTCCCACGTTATCCCCTGCCCTGGATTACTCTATTACCTCTGACTTTCTAGTGCATTGTCTCGGCATCTCTAGTAGGGATGGCAATTACCTGGCCCCAACCTACTACCCTCTTTAACCCATTTACACCATGGAATTTGGACCGAGAAAAAAAGAAAAGAGAAATCCTGTCTCAGACTAACAGAAACAATTGGGAAATGTAGTTCCAGAGATAAGGGAGACGTACAGAGCTGTTTGGTTTACCCAGTCTCATTCTCTCTTCCTTTTCTGCTATATACAGAATTTATTTCATCCCAAGACTGTTTTACCTTAGTCAGAAGAAGGTTTTCAGAAGCAATGGATTGCAGGCTTTCTTGGCACATTCAAAAGAGAGAGGGAGGGGGGAGACTCTTTTCCAGTCTCGAAACAAAACAACTTGAGTTGCATGTAATTAGGTTAAGTTAGTTCACATGGATACCCACTACTAATGAAAGTCACCTGAGAAATGCAGAGATGGTATAAGATTAGATTATTGGAAACACATCCCAAGTAAAATGGAACTACCTTGATTGGATAAAACCAATTAATATCTATTCTTGGTGTCAAGATGAAGTTAAAAGCACTAACTGGGAAAGGGCAGACACTTGGCCACCTGTGACCCTGTTGGACTACAACAGGGGTGTCAAATTCATTTTCTCCAGGGGCCACCTGAGCCTCTTGGTTGCATTCAAGGGACTGAATGTAATTTTAGGACCATATAAATGTAACTACTCCTTAACAGTTAAGTGAGAGCTCGGTGCTGCCGCCAGGTAGAAACAAGGTGGAGGGCCAGATTCGGTCCACAGGCCTTGTGTTTGCCCCCTGTGCCTTAGATTATTGTTGATAATACAGCCAGTGTTTGTTAAGAAAGAAAAGAGTCCTCTAAGTTCCCAAAGCTTCACTTCATTAATCAAAAGCAAGGAGGTCTGAGCATAAAGCTTGACTGGAAGCCACTGTGTAGAGAGGCAGGTGGTACAGAAAAGGGGAAATACCTCCCTGGGTAAGTGGTCCTTTTAGGATTAGGAGTGAGAGGATGGAGAGAGAAAGAGAGCAGGTAAAGGTCAAACTTTTTCCCCAGCTTCCATATATACCTCCACATCTCAGTCTGAAAGTACATGATGATAATATCAAAAAGTCAGGAAATTTTAGCCCAAGCAGGAGGCTGGTATCTTACTGCCTCAAGAATAATTTAGAAAACTATCAAATGCCTTAGGAAAGACTTACACCAAAATAGAATAGCAACAACAAAATAAAAATTGCAGTGTAACATAATGAAGCAGAGAGAGGCAACCAGAAATGATATATCTTGAACATTGGGATCCAGATGTTCTTTGTACTGCGAAGACAGTGCAGAGGATAGCTGAGGGTGCTGGCTATGAGCTCACCTGAAGACTGGCAGCATGGCAGGTGGGTAGGGAGAGGAGCCCCCCAGTGAAGGACAAAGTGACCCTGTAGCCGAAGACCACAGGCCAGATTGCCCAAGCCAAAAATGAAGTGAGACCCACAGCAGTCCTCAAGAAATAGTAGTGCTTCCTTTCTGAACCCCACTCCTGCCCTGCAGTGAGCCAATCCAGTCTGTCAGAGGTAGGAGTGGTGGGCAGTGGAGGTGGTAGCACTGAGAGCTAGAAGGAGGTGACCAGTACAGTTTCAAACCTGTCATTTAAGTCAAGCAGTTAACCAGAAACAGCAAGGGATTGTCACCTCTGTGTTAACCCTGCTCCCATGTTTCAGAAATTGCTATGTGTCTAGGCGCGCCCAACTCTGCAACCCCACCCCATCTGCCTTTCCCCCAAGCTCCCCCACATGGGTCTAAATTCCTTTTCCTGATTTACACTGAATGAAATCTCTTCAAAAGGAATGAAATCCTCTTTATGTGGCCTGCTTCTCACATCATTCAGGTCTCCATTACTTGTTTTGTTTTCTTTTTTGTAAAGATGTATTTCAAACCAAACCATCACGCTTTATGATGAAACCTTTGAAGCACTCCCATTAACCTTGAGGAAAAAGAACTCAAAGATGCCCTCTATCACCATTAGTATTTTACTTTTTCTAAAAGTACTAGCCAATGCAATAGTCAAGAGAAATAAAACATAAATATTGGTAAAATATAGACATGATTATACTATGCATTTGATATAATGATATACTTAGAAAATCCAAGAAAATTTTAAAAACTATTAGAAGTGATAGAAAATTAAGTATTGTGGTTGGCAAACAGAACAATTACATTCATATACATAAGCAGTAACCACATAAAAAAAAGTAGTGGGAATTCTCAGAGAAGATCACAGATTAAATAAACAACAAATTTTTCTTTCTCCTTAACTTCACCAATACTACAGATAGCAAAGGGAATTTTTTTGAAGGGCATAAGCTCATAGGGGTGGGGAACAACAGAGAAAATGCCGGTAGCAGTAGGAAAGCTGTAACACGAATGGACAAATGATAACTCACTCAGAAAAGCCAAATCTCAAATCAATGGGGAAAACTAAGAATTTACCCAACCTACATAATCCTCAAAAGGCAGGAAAGCATAAAACACAGAGCAATCTACTTCTGGTCATATATCTGTTGGATGTCAGAACCTGTTGGGTTTTTTCCCAAACAGTCTATTGATTGAACATTACATATCATAATGTTCACCTGACTGAAGTATACAATCCATTAGTTATTTTTAGTTATTAATTATTATTAGGATTTTTAGTTATTCTCAGTGCTGTGCAGCCACCATCATAACCACATTTAAACTACTTTAATTATTGCGGATCTCAGTTTGAATGGCACCTCCCTACAGATGTCCTCCCTGATTATTCCCAGTAGACCCAGACGCCATTATTTCCTGCTTCTTCAAGCTGGTAATGTATGGCAGTGGCTTTAGTTAGCTAGTGGCTTCCTGGCTTACTGTCAGGCTTTCCTACTAGAATGTAAGCTCTGTAAACAGGGAGTTTGTCTCTCTTGGTTGACTTTGTAGTCACACTGGTAGCCCAGCACAGGGCCTGCCATATAACATGTAACCACTAAAAACATATGCTGAGTGAATGAACCTGTAAGACATAATGACAGCAGAAAATGAGCCTGCAGCATGATGGGGACCAGTTGTCAAGAGCAACACTAAATTGCACTGAAGAGGAACAGCAGGAGGAGGGCACTGAGCAGAAAACCCAGTTGCCCATCTGGTGTGTGGAAGATGAACAAACCCGAAGAGACTGAGTAAACCCTTCTGGTTCCTGGACAGGTAGGGAGAGTGGGAATAGAAGGCCTCAAGAAGAAAAAGTACCGCTAATAGCAGTGGGCTCATCTCATTCAATTAATTGAAAAAATACAACAACATGACTGTCTATGCAGTTCGTGCTATGAAATTGCTCATATTGCTTACACTATCACACTGAAGTATACGGAGTAAATGCTCCTTTGATGCATCAACTCTGTATCTGGTCGTATTAATCAGATGCTGAGTGCAGGGTAGGAGCTAGACCTTCTATCCTCATTCTGCTACTTATTACCTATGTGACTTTGAGCACGTTACTTAACTGGTTTGTGCTTTGATTTGTACATTTGTAAAATAGACATATTAATAGTTCCTCCATCATCAGAGGTATTGTGAGTATTAAATGAAAATCATCAGAAAACTGTCTGTCATATACTGAATGCCTTGTAAAAGTTACTAAGGAGTTATAGAAGTAGCAGTAGTCATCAATATAGTAGAGGCAGTGGTGGTGGTAATGGTATAAAAAGTAGTAGGTAGTAGTAAAGTGATAAAAGTGCAGCCAGCCCATCGTTCCTGTTTTATGAGGCAGGACAGTCAGATTTAGCTCAGTGTCAAGCAGTGTCAAATACAAAGTACTAAATTAATGCTGAATTGACTTGTGCTCACAATGTTTCCCATCATACCGCAAGGTGATTTGACACAATTGATTTTTCTCCAAGAACTGAGTGAATCATCAGGGTTGTAGTCCCTGTCATTGGCAAACTGATTCCAAGTAACTCATCCTCAACTTTCGCCCAGAGAGTGTCAGGAGGGCAGCTGTATTCCTGTGTGCATGTATGTGTATGTCAGAGATGATATGTATTGGGCTGTGACTCCCCAGAAAGCACAGCAACTGGCCCCAAAACCCTGGGAACATGCCCCCCTACTGCAGGGCGAGGAGAGCAGAACCCAGCTTGGAGCCCTCCTCTGCAGGGGCTGGGTGAGGATGGCAGCTGGGGGCAGAGGGGTGCTCACAGCACTGCCTCTCTGAGCAGGGGAGGGGCCCTAGGGACCTTAGCCCAGGCCCACAGATTCACCACCAGCACCAGGAAACTCTTAGCACCAACTAACTCCATGTGTTGCAAGAAGAACGTGACAACATCATTGTTTCAGGAAGCGAAGTGGGAAAATAGTGGACATTCCTGAAGGAATAAGCCATGGTATTCATAGATCAAGAGAATCATTTCTCTTGAGTAGTCACCAGTTTTCATTTATTAACAATATCATCAATGCTTCCTCTTCAAAGATGAATGAAACAAGACTTCATTTAGCTTTTTGCTTGACTCCACAATTGGTTTGTCCAGTGGTATCTGCTGGTCCATGTGTCTCATCTAAGGAAACTGTAAAGCAGAGTGAAAAGTGGTTTTACCTTATAGTCTGCATCAAAATCAGCTGCAGAATCAGGTCAAGCCTCCTGGTCCAAAAAGTAAGGAAAGAGACCAGTTATTTAATTATCAAAAGAATGTTCTCTAAAAAAAGAGATTTTCAGCATAAACAAGGGTGAATTAAAAGAGAATGTATTATTTTTAAAAATAGCCTAAAGGATTATTTTTATTTATGAAATAAAACACACATCTAGTGAACATCCTATCAATAATGAATAAAATAAAGTTAAACACTCAAGGTAATCACAGAGCAGAATTATACAACTTACACTGTAAGAAAAAGGGCAGAGAAGGAGGTAATGATAACTATCTCTTATAAGATGCCTGATCCTTCCACATCTAGTTCTTCCTAAAAATATAAAGTTTCAGGCACATGAAGGAGAGGAAAAGTCCTCCAGATCTCTCCTGTGGTTTGTGCTCACAAACACAATTAACTAAGATCATTAGGGCAGGCCCTCATCCAATATAACTGGTGTCCTTATTAAAAGAGGGAAATTTGGGCACACATGCATGAATAACAATGAAATGTAGCAATGGAAGCAGAGACTGGAGTCATGCAGCTGTGAGCTAAGGAATGCCAGGATTGTGGCAGCACCAGAAGCTGAGAGAAAGCCGTGCCATAAATTCCTCAGAGCCTTCAAGAGCACAGTCCTACCAACGTTTTGATTTTGAATTTCTAGCCTCCAAAACTGTCAGAGAATACACTTCTATTATGTTAAGCCAGCCGTTTTGCGGTACATAGTTATGGCAGCCCAAGCAATCTAACCCACATCTCGTCCCTATTTTCAGCCAAATCCTTTGGGTAGGATGGAACCTACCCCTAACTCAAAGAGACCAGCAAAGTTCATCTTCCCAGCCACATGCTTGCTTCAGGGATAACATGAGATTCAACAAGAGCCAGTAAGACTTGAGATATTTGTTGAACTTCTAGAAAAGAAAAAAACTACTTCTTCCTTTTCCTGAATTGCTACCCAAACTCTTTTTCTCTTGGCTGCGAACAAGGATACCTTCATCCTTGTGAAACAAGCGGAGGTGGTGACAAAAAGAAAATTTTTGTGCTTTGGATCAAATCAAACTTCATTTGCAAGTTTCAGTTACAAGAACCAATACACTCCCTTTATTACTGAAGTCGGTGAGTTGACTTTTAGAGAAGCAACCATTTAAATGTTTACCTGATCTCACTGGCCTCCTAAACACCGTCAGAAACGTAACCTATTTTAACAAAGGTAGATTTAGGATTCCTCTCAGCTTCACTAAATTTCACAAAGTCTACTTCCAGACTACAGGCTCCTGACATCCCTCTACTCTAAAGCATTTACTTTAGAAAACTTTCTGTTGTAAAATCTTTCTCTGCCCCTTTGAGATTCTTCCCCTGCCCCTTTGAGTAAATCTTTTTAAAAGTTTTACAACCCAGGAATGTTTTTCTCAAGGACCTGGGAACCCTGCCTTTGAAATGTAATCATCAAAGGAGACAGCATCTCTATCTTCCAGTCTCTGTGGAGGGGTAGGAGCTTAACTTCAATAAGCACCAATTAGCAAGCACAGATTGCCTAATCACATTGATGAGCATCCCCCCTGACATCTTCCAGTAATTTCCACCGGCTCACACCAGCACTTCAAACACTCCTGCCTTTTGTTCCAGGAGTGTTGCATTCAATCTGTCTATCCTATTGCAATTGTTTTGAATAAAGTCGTTCTTGCCAGTGTGATTTTTCTTCTATACCTCAGGTCTCTATGTTCTTCTTTTACAAAACCAGGCAGTACGCAAAATATTCAAACCTTTCACAACAGAGTGTTTTGCCGGTGTCCCCTCAGCATGACATTTTTTTGAGCAGCATACAATACTGGTTTATTCGGATGAGATGAGCAGCTTCAGTCCTTCACCAGAGTGAATAATGCCAGCAGTACTTTCCCACAGCACCTTGGGTTTTTTCCTAGTTCATTTTATGCTCCCAGTTTCCTTCCCCTGGCCTTCTCCCATGTCTGTTTCTCTTAGTCCTGAAGCTTCTCTCCCACAGCCAGGTTTTTCATCCAGGTCAGACCACCTGCAGGTCTTTTCCTTGATTACAGGAAGACAATCAGCTACATCCTCACAACTGAGTGGGCAGACTGCTTTGGACAGGAAATGTCTTCCTGTGAAGGCAACCTAATTTAATTGTTAGAAAAGCATGCCCGGAGGCCAAACACTTTGGTCTATTCCATTCTGAAGTATTTCTCTTGAGTAGACACAAAGCTCTAGGTAATATTCTCAACTGAAATAAATCCTTTTTTTTCCCTTTTGTTTTGGTTTTACAATACTAACATCTAACCAAGTAAAAATTACAAGTTAGTCTTTCAGTTTAAGTTTTGCTCTGGTGACATTAGTAAGCCCTATCTTTCCCCGAACAAGAATGTAGCAAAGAGACAAAATAATTAGCCTTTAACTTTCCGGCTTCCCCAGGCCACATCTTCCCATCTGATTAACTGAGTGGTCTGTGTCTGTTCAGACTACCCTTAATTATTCCAGCCTCTCATCCAGAGTTTTTGAACTTCCTTGAAAGAATCATCAGGAAAAAGGAATATGAGGCTGGTCCCCCTCCTCAGGTCTAAGGAGGCTCACACTGGGATTGTGGACAGAATCAGATGCTTTCTCTACCTCTCTCCTTGGAGGAACACTACAGCTACCCAGCAACATGGCTTCAAGTGTCTCTTACCTCATTGTTCTATTGGCTTGGCCAAAAAGTCCATTTTAGTTTTTTCCATAAAATAAAAGATACGCTTTTGTTTTTACTTTCACCAAGAACTTTATTGATTTGGATATTTTGAGTATGTTGGCTATCTCCGTGGTATAACATTGATTGTCCTCAATGTCTCGATTTGATCGCTATCAACTTCAACTGCTCTACTGGACTGTGGAGCATGCCCAGTGAGAAATCTCCACCACATAACTTCACAAACCACTTTTGACATATTCAATCAGTCGAAGCACCTTCTCCATACACCACACAAATCTTTTTCTTTTGCATTTCAGTTGTGTTTTTAACCTTTCTTGAAACAATAAACATAATATGCCAAAAATGTGTTTTCTTCCATCTTCAATATTAAAATGGCTACACAAAAATTCACCTATATGAAGTTTTTCGGTTAAATGCACACTGATATGGCAGCTGTCACAAAACAATCTAATAAAAGTGTTTCGAGTGAATTTAAAGACAACTAAGCGCTATTAGAGCCATCATATGGAAAAAAAAACAAATGAACTTTTTGGCCAACCCAATGCATATTATTGGAGAGCTCAACCCTGCTGCTAGCACTAATGATGGAGCTACTCACTAATGGGTTTTTTGAATGACAGTGACATGATCAGATCATTGACAATAAGCAGATTTGGCTGTACTGTGAAGACTGCAAGGAGGGGACAGGAAGAGACTAGGAAAATCAGTTACCAGATGTTTTTCAGTCCAGAAATGGGATGAAGATTGTAGCAATGGCAATCACTGTTCATAAGTATATTTTAACTGAGAAAATCACTAGGATTTGGTGATGATCAATTGGATGTGAATGGCAGGGGTTAAGGAATTGGAGATCATAAGAATGATACCAGGTTTCATGTGGGAGCAACCGGGGCAAAAATAATTGCTGACATTCATTGACATTTTCTGTTGACAGTCTAGCACTGTTCTCAGCCCTCTACTTATTTATTAACATGCATTAATAAAACAAAATTTTAAGGTACATATGACTGCTATTATTCACATCACACAAATTAGGAATCTGAAGCATGCAAGATAAGTGGTTTGCTATAATTCACACAGTCAGTGTTGCAAACAGGGTTCGATCCAGCCACACTCTGCAGCATCCATGTTTCTAACTACCCTGACATTCACTGAGGAGGGTGTTTCAAAAATAAAGTGTATAGCTGACTTTCAAACAGGATGAGTTTCAAGTGCTTAGGAGACATCCTAGGAAAGATGTTACATAAGTCATTGAAATATATAGGACTCAAGCTCAAGAGGAAGAACTAGATGGAAGGTGGATATTTGGGTCATTAGCATGTTGATAGTAACAGAAACCAAGAGGCAGAGATGAGATGGATGGTCCTGGAGAATAGAGAAGTGGAGGAGCAAAGCTCCAAGACAGAGGCCTAAAGAATACCATTACTGCAAGGATAGGTAGATGAAGAGGAGTTGGCAGAGAAACTTTCTAGAGGTAGGAAGGCAAGCAGGAGAGTGGTGTCATGAAAGGCAAGAAAAAAAGTGGTCAACAATGACAAATACACAGGAAGAAAAGTGAGAATTTATAAGTGTTTTTTGTTTATTATGTGAGAGAAGTAAACATGTGTAAAGGCTGGTAAGAATGAAGCCAAAACAGAAGGATGGGGAATATGAAGAAAGCAAAGGGGAAGTGAATAATAGGCCATACCCAGGATGGTGTGTACGGGAGTGGCTGGGCTGGTCCAGGCCACAGGGGAGGAAAATCCAAGGTAGGAAGGAATAAAAGATGGGAGAAGGATTGGATGGGGAAGTCAAAGGGAGATTTATGGGTTTGGTAGCAAACATTGTGGCCTAATGGATTTTATATCTTCTGATAAGAAGGAAAGTTTATTGGTATTATTGCATGCCAACGCTCCCTGGATTTTCTACACCAGTGGTTCTCTAAATTTTTTGTTATTAAAAACCCCAAATGTCTTTTAGTGATGTGGGTTATATCTGTCTGTACATTTACTGTATAAGAGATTAAAAGTGAGGCATTTTAAAATGCTAATTAGCACTGTACTTAAAATAATGGTAAAGCTGTTACACATTGAAGTGAAAACATATTTTCTGAAAAAATGTATATTTTCCAAATGAAAAACTAATTTAGTGACAAGAGTGACATTGTTTTACATTTTATTTGCAATTCGATTTAATATTGGGCTTAATACAAGATAACTAGATTCTCCTATCTTTTTCTGTATTCTTTCTGTTGAAATATGCTGTCTAAAGGCTAGCAAATATTTTACTAGCCATGCCAGACCATTGTGGATATTATTGTTTGCTCTAATCTAAAGTGGACAAGTGGTAGTTTCTCAAAGACTGGTTGCAATGAGGAATGTGAAATCACATCAGTGCAATTTAATATCCTGTTATACCAAAATCCATTGATCTGTCTTCATCTAGTCCTATTAGATTATATGACAGGAATAAATTTAACTAAATAGTTATCCTTGCATCAACACTGTCCAATTAGATTATGAAATTGAAGACATTGGGAAAAGATGTGAACAAGACATCAGTCAATAGTAAAGGGGAAATTAGAGATTTCAGAACCAAAGTAAGTGGTTTGGAACGAGGGAGAGAGGTAGAGCCTGAACGCATTACAAGAGGTGGGGAATATGTGGGACAGTGTTACGGGTTGAATCGTGTGCCTTCGAATGGTATGCTGAAGCCCTATTCTTGGTGCCTGTGAATGTGACCTTATTTGGAAATAGGTTGTTTTCAAAAAGAATCAAGTTAAGATGTATAGGATGTCTTGCTAATACGATATAACCAGTATCCTTAAAAGAGGACAATGTTATATGAAGAAAATGGCACACAGGGACAATGCCATGTGACGGGAGGTAGACAGTGGCGTGGTGCAGCTATAAGCTAAGGAATGCCCAGAATTGACAGCTATCACCGGAGCTAGAAAGAGGTGGGAAAGGATTTTACCCAGAGGGAGCATGACCCTGCTGACACCTTAATACCTAACTCCTGGCCTCCAGAACTGTGAGAGACTACATTTCTGCTGTTTTAAACTATCCAGTTTGTGCTGCTTTATTTTGGCAGCCCTAGGAAACTAATACAGATGAAGTAGTAGAATGTATGATGTTCCTAATGACTCACTACAGGAGGAATCCTACATCGCCACCTGTTGCCAAGTGAATTGCAGTAACTATAGCAGGAATGAATGTACCTCATATCTCTCCTGGAATTGATCTTGATCACATGACCTGATTCAGCCAATGGAATGTGAATGGAAGTGACATATGCCACACTGGAGCAAGAGCACGAAGAACAATTGATGTTTCTCTCACACATCGGTGTCTCTTTCCCTCTCTTTCTCCCTCCCTTCCCCTCTCTCTAAAAATAGATAAATAAAATCTTTAAAAAATATTAATTCTACCTGTGAAAATCTTTTCATTATGCTCTATACTCCACTGCTTACTGAAGGCAAATTACCTGTTTCTTTACTGTACAAAATTTCAGTAATATAAACCTCACTCATAGTTTCATTCAACTTATCAGTTACATATGTATCAATACAATGTTCTGATTTTATTTGTTTTATGAATGGAGCCGTGACATTGTTACCTGCCTTAGCTCTGGGTGGGGGATGTTGCACATGGAGAGAGGGGAAAGTATGAGGAGGACCACAGGAGAACTAAGTTGACTCACAGCCATATGACTATAGCCAAATTTCCTAGCTTCTTAAAACCTAGTTTCTCAAATTTGTAACAGGGAACTAATACTGCTTAATATCAGAGGACAAGCACTCAGACATTCAAATAAATTGAGGTAGATTTTTAATATTATACCTCAAGTCCAATTCTAATGAACCAAGACAATTAATAGTTTTGAAAAGGGTGGAGACCGAATATTTGTGTCCTTGCAATATTCATAAGTTGTAACCTATTTCCTAATATGAAAGTGTTTGGAGACAGGGCCTTTGGGAAGTAACTGGATCATGAGAGTAGAGGTCTCATGAATGGGATTGGTGCCCTTACAAAAAAGAAGCCCAGGTGAGTTATCTCACCCTGGCTGCCATTTAAAGTTACAGGGGGAAAAAAAAAAGAAGACAGCCATCTATAAACCAGGAAGCAGTTTCAGTGAACACTGGATTTGCCAGTGCTCTAGTCTTGGCAATCAGAAATTGGCAATTTCTGTTGTTAAAGCTACCGGTACATGACATTTCTGTTATAGCAGCTTGAAGGAGACTGACACATGAATAAACCTTCAGTACTCAGGAGAAATTGGGTCTGAAAATACTAAATATGACTTTTATTAATTCAACAAATATTTACGACAACATACTATGTGCTAGGCAACCTTCTAGGTGTTAGAGATACAGCAATTAACCAGCAAACAATAGCCCACTCTTGAGTAGCTCACTTTCTTAAATGATGTTATTTATTTCTATGTCTATTTTGTCATGAGGATTTGAGTACAGGCTTTAGGCTTTAGTTGTTAATTGGTTCTGCTACTTTTTTAAAAATATATTTTATTGATTATGCTGTTACAGTTGTCCCATTTCTCCCCCATCATTCCCCTCCACCTTGCACACCCTCTCCCACCCACATTCCATCCCTTTAGTTCATGTCCATGTGTCATAAGTTCTTTAGCTTCTACATTTTCCATACTGTTCTTGCCCTCCCCCTGTCTATTTTCTACCCACCTTCAATGCTACTTATTCTCTGTACCTTTTCCCCCTCTCTCCTCCTCCCACTCCCCTGTTGCTAACCCTCCATATGATCTCCACTTCTGTGTTTCTGCTCCTGTTCTAGTTGTTTGCTTATTTGCTTTTGTTTTAGGTCTGGCGGTTAATATCTGTGAGTTTACTATCTTTTTACTGTCATATTTCTTATCTTCTTTTTCTTAGATAAGTCTCTTTAACATTTCATATAATAAGGGCTTGGTGATGATGAACTCCTTTAACTTGACCTTATCTGAGAAGTACTTTATCTGCCCTTCCATTCTAAATGAAAGCTTTGCTGGATAGAGCAATCTTGGATGTAGGTCCTTGACTTTCATGACTTGGAATAGTTCTTTCCAGCCCCTTCTTGCCTGGAAGGTCTCTTTTGAGAAATCCACTGACAGTCTGATGGGAACTCCTTGTAGGTGACTGTCCCCTTATCCCTTGCTGCTTCTAGAATTCTCTCCTTCATTTTAATCTTGGCTAATGTAATTATGATGTGCCTTGGTGTGTCCCTCCTTGGGTCCAACTTCTTTGGGACTCTCTGAGCTTCTTGGACTTCCTGGAAGTCTATTTCCTTTGCCAGATTGGGGAAGTTCTCCTTTATTATTTGTTCAAATCAGTTTTCCACCTGTTGCTCTTCCTCTTCCCCTTCTGGTACTCCTATAATTCGGATGTTGGGATGTTTAAAGATATCCTGGAAGTTCCTAAGCCTCTCCTCATTTTTTTTGAATTCTTGTTTCTTCCTTCTTTTATGTTTGTTTGTTTCTTTCTTCCTTCTGGTCCACTCCATTGATTTGAGTCCCAGTTTTCCTCCCATCTCTATTGCTTCCCTGTGCATTTTCCTTCATTTCACTTATTGTAGCCTTCATTTTTTCATCTAATTCATCTAATTCATCTAATTTCATCTAATTTTCATCTAATTTTTTCATCTAATTTCATCTAATTTTTTCATCTAATTTTCATCTAATTGGTTGCAAAATCAACCAATTCTGTGAGCATCCTGATCACCAGTGCTTTGAACTGTGCATCTGATAGGTTGGCTATCTCTTGGTCGCTTACATGAATTGGCTCTGGGGCTTTGATTTGTTCTCCCATTTGAGCCATTTTCATTTTTTTTTGGGGGGGGTCTGGTCACAGCTGTTATGTATGAGGGGCGGAGCCTTAGGTGTTCCCCAGGGAGGGGCAGCCCAGTCTCTGGGTAGTGATGCTGTATGTGGGGGCAGGGCCTGAGAGGGAACAATGATGCTTGCTCTGCTCTCTCTCGGATTCCAGTCCCTCCTGACACTTCCCCTTCGCCTGGATTATCTGCATGCAAATGTGGGTCTACCTGGTCAGGCAGCCTCCTTGCTGGGCCTCAGTGGCTGTGCACAGCTGCCACCCCATTCCCAGGGTCCGCTAGCTATGACCTGTGCACCTGGGATCTGCTTGCCGCTGCTGCCTGTGCACCCCAATCCTCCAACCTCCACCTTTTCCTGCTCGGACTCCACCCCTCTTACCGGTCTGGATAAATGGTTATTGGACTTCCGTACAGTTCAATTTTCTATCAGTTCTGGTTGTTTTCTTGTTTCTAAATCTTTGTTGTCCTTAATTTTGGTTGTGAGAGGAGGCACAATGTGTCCATCTATGCCTCCATCTTGGCCGGAAGTCGTTACTGCTACTTTTTTTAAAGTACATATATAACATCTTTTTTAATGTAATTCTAAGGCTCCCATATTGCCTAATTTTGCAACAGTATAATAACCATAATTGGTATCAATACCCATTTAGAATTACATTAGCGGCACTGCTTCTACAGTCCCTGAATGGATATAATCAACAAAGGAAAATGTTTACTAAATATTAGTCTGGAGACATAGATGATACTTTACCATTCATATAATGACAGACTTTACTTAACAGACAATTTGAAAGAACTGTCACTCTCTTTATTCAAATGGAACAATAGTGCAATTAAAACAAGATGTTTGTCTTCAAATGTGCCTTCTCTATCACTACTAATGCACTGGGTCATTAGCTCCGACACTGTGAATAGGTTCTCAATACCCCACTCAATTTCATTAGTGTACCAGATAGTATATAGGAGCACGCTTTGCACTGCAGCTAATAGTAAATAATGTCTCTTAAAAAGAGAGAGCAATTGCCTTACTCTTTAATTGCTACAGAGAAGAAATATATATACATTTATATATTATATTTATATGCTTTCTTATATATATATGTATATAAAGTCATTGAAAGATGTCAAAACACAGCTCTCTTATGAAGAGCAAAGGTCATCATCATCTTTGCAGAAATTAAGCAGAACATCACAAAGAGAAAGTATGTCAAAGGAGTCTTACCCTTTTTTTTAATCACAGTAACCAGACAGACTATGGCATTTGCTCTCCCAATGATTATTTCATACTCCTGGACATAGTGTTCAAATCCAAATACTTAAGCAATATGCTATAACATTTTCTTATAATGTAGACTGATTCTCTGTCAATTTACTCTCAAATATGAAACTGAATCAATATTAAAACCATATCCTTAACAGAAAATGATTTATCTCACAGTGATGGTGTAATTCTACACATTAAAGGATTTAAGCTAACTCCTCTACTGAATTTACCAATTCCTTAAATCTATCTGCAGTCTGTATCCATAGGCAAGGATTACGAAAATCACCAGGATATTCTAGCAACAGAGAAACTTCATATTCAAAAAATCTCCACTAAGTGCCAGCCATGGTTCAGACAGAATGCCAGATCCTGGCACTGAGACTCCAGCCAGGCCTCAAGTTACTGAAGAAAGACATAAGCGGAATTGTGAGCAACTGTGAAATATTTGGCTATCTAGGAATTAGGCTTCGAAATCAATCAGGGCCTCATATTTAAACAATTTCCTGTAGCACCATGTGAATAATGAACCAACAATTAATGGATCAGATCAGAAATATGCAAATACCTCTTAAAACAGTAGAAAGGCTCCTAGCTCAGAAATGCTTGGTTGATTTAAGGCATTGTGGCAAATCAAAATCTTCAGTAAGTTAGATTGATAACATTAAATTAATGGTACTATTAAATTAATATTCTTGAGCATTTGGGGAAGAGATTGATTTCGAATGCACCACCATCCGCCATCCACCATCCCAGAACAGGCTTTTAGGCCTGTTTAATATGGATGAAGATATAAGCATATACATAAAGCCAGAATGCCTAGAGCAAAAGAATGGCACTGCCCCGAGATGAGCAATGGTGAGAAGTCAGAGTCAAATTGTTACTGTTCTGTACTCTAAGAAACCAGGAGGTCTCAGAGTTCAAAACTCTTGTCTTTTAACCAAAATGCAACATGTTTGTTTACTTTGGAAAAGAACTCAAATGAGATAGCTTGGTGCTGGCAGGGACTGATTTTTATTTCCACAGAAGTTGCAGTACAAAACTTTTACTTTCAGTAAGTCTCTACCAAGCACCAACCTATAGAATCAGAACCAGAGCCAACTCCACTTGGCCAGTGGTGTGACGAGTCACGTGCAGAAACCCAAAGCTGGTTAGGCCACCTCGTAGCTTTTCACTCTGGCCAGTTGTCTTGCTGATCTGGCCATGGCTCAGCTCTGCTGACCGGGGAAAAAAATGAATTGGCCAGGCAGTCACAAATATGTGCTTTACATGACAGCTAAATTTCTCATTTTAAATAAATACTGTGATATTCTGTCTTTTGGATTAGTTTTATGAATTTCTCAGCATGAAGTTGCAGCATATGATATTTATCTATTCTGGGACCCTGATTAAATGATATTCCTAGTCCTACAAAGCCAACTGTAGCCTAAGATAAATTTACCAATAAAATGCAACCTGGTAAGGCCCTGGATTGAACATGATCCCTCCCTCTCTGACCACACCTGATTGGACCAGGGATTGATGTCCAAACCAAAGCAGGCTGTAGACAGTCTTAGCACAAGAAGTGGGTGATAAAATACAGAGTCTGACAGTTTATTTTTAGAACATTTTGATGTAACTTCAAAAAGTCAACAGATACCAGGGTGGATAAGAGTGAAGATACACAGAGAGAATGCAGTAAATAGAAGCCCAGAGGCAACTGAAACAATACAACAGCACGAGTCCTAAGTAAGTAGAATCCGTAAGGATGGTCAGTAGTAGCCAGCAGAGACAAAGGTACAGATGCACCATAACACTAGAGAGGATGACCGCAGCTGTTGTTGCAGCTTTCAAAATGTCCTGGTTCTCCTTGGGGTCTACCTGTGGTTGTAGAAACAAGTCCTTGCCTCTGTACCTATCCTTCCTAGAAAATCCCACTAAGCAAGATAGCTAATAGTGTTTTATCTCTCGTAATATGGAAAGCTAACGTAATTTCTAAGAAACATTAAAATACGGTCCTCCTCATTTGAACAACTTTTTGATTTTCACAAGGATGTTTTTAAAAGATAATGAAATACTGCCCTGGGTGGTGTGGCACAGTGGATTGAGTGCCGGCCTGTGAACCAGAGTCATCAGTTCAATTCCCAGTCAGGGCACATGATTGGGTTGCAGGCCACATCCCCAGTAGGGGGCCCATAAGAGGCAACCACACATTGATGTTTTTCTTTCTCACTATTTCTCCCTCCCTTCCCTTCTCTCTAAAAATGAATAAATAAAATCTTTTAAAAGAAAGATGATAAAATACCAGTACCATGCTGTTTTGGTTACTATGGCCCTGGCATAAAAACAGACACCTAGCTCAATGGAAAAGAGTAGTGAGCCCAGAAACAAGCCCACAGCTAAACAGTCAGTTAATATTGGACAAAGGAGGCAAAAACACACAATGGAGTAAAGATAGTATATTCAATAAATGGTATTGGGAAAATTGGACAGATACTGGCAAAAAAAATAAATAAAAATGACCATCTCCTTATACTGTGCACAAGAATGAACTCAAAATGGATTAAAGTCTGAAATGTAAGAGTCAAAATCCTAGAAGATAACATAGGCAGTAAAATTTTGGACATTTCTCATAGCAATTTTTTTTCTGATATATCTGTTCAGACAAAATAACAAAAGAAAAAAAAAACAAATGGGACTACATCAAACTAAGAACTTTTAGCACAGCAAAAAAAATCAAAAATTAAGAGACAACCTACTCAATGATAGAACATATTTGTCAATGATACATCTGATAAGGGGTTAATATCCAAAATTTAAAGAACTCATACTACTTAACACCAAAAGAACAAACAATTCAATCTTTTTTTAAAAAAGGCAAAGGAACTGAATAGACACTTCTCCAAAGAGGACATACAGATGGCCAATAGACATATGAAAAGATGCTCAATGTCACTAGCCACCAGAGAAATGCAAATTAAAATCACAATGAAATACCACCTCACACCTGTCAGAATGGCCATCATTAGCAAATCTACAAATGACTAGTATTGGTATGAATATGAAGAAAAGGGAACCCTCATTGTACTGTCAGTGCAAATACAGATTGGTACAGCCACAGTGTGGGGTTTCCTCAATAAATTAAAAATGGAACTGCCTTATGACCCAGCAATTCTACTTCTGGGGATTAATTTGAAGAAACCCAAAACACTAATTCAAAAGAATACATACACCCCTATGTTCATTGCAGCATTATTTACAATAGCCAAACTATGGAAGCAACCTAAGTGCCCATCAATAGATGAGTGAATAAGAAAAAAGCTGTGATACTTGTATACAATAGAATATTACTCAGCCATAGTAAGAAAAAATAAATTACCCTTTGGGATGACGTGAATGGACCTAGAGGGTATTATGCTCAGTGAAATAAGTCAGTCAGAGAAAGACAAATACCATATAATTTAACTTATATGTGGAATCTAAAGAACAAAATAAATGAACAAGCAAAACTGAAACACACTCAGAGACACAGAGAGAGAACTGACAGTTGCCAGAGGAGAGGGGGTTTTGGGAGACTGGGTTTTCAAAAGACACAAGGGAGGTTAGGGGATGGGTGAAAAAGGTGAAGGAATTAAGAAGTACAAATCAGTAGTTACAGAATAGTCATGAAGATGTAAATTACAGCATAGGGAATACAGTAAAAATGTTTTAATAGCTATGTATGGTATCAGATGGGTGCAAGATTTATCAAAATGATCACTTAGTGAGTTATATAATATTCAATCATTGGGTTATATACCTGAAATTAATATATTGTATGTCAACTGCAAAGGAAATATAAAAAACATTTTAAAATACATAAATAAAATGATGTGTTGATAAAACAATAAGTAAGTCAATAAATAATGATAAAATGGTTTTCTATGTTCATGAACTAATGAATATAGAAACCCCTTTTTGATTGAAAACTTTTTCAATATTTTTCAACCAAACTAGTAAACATATTTTTACAAATGTATGACCAAATAAATCAAAAACTCTGGAACTGACTATCTCTCATAAATAGAAATTTATTACTTGTCATATGTTCTGAAAACAAAGCAAAATAATGCAACTGAATCATTTTCTAATCCATGAGATAGAGAATACATGATGTGTTTTGTCAGTTGATATAATACAGTTTATATTTTTTCTGAGGTTTAGTAACTTGATTCAAGTATAAACATTTTGAGTCAAGTATAATCATTTAGCTCAATTTATTTCTGTCCTTCGTAATACTGTTCCACTTTCATTTCTGTCACCAATTGAATCTCTTCAACTGGACTACATTTTCTTTGAAGAATTAAATAAAAATCTAATCTGTGCTTAATCCTGCACAAATTACTAGTCTCAACTCGAAATGCAGAAAGAGAAGTCTTTCCAATTTTTTTTAAAGCTCGAATACCAGCTAAGCCAACAGGTTAACCAATACTAGCTTAAGAGACTACTAAATAGCAGCATAGACTGTATATGAAAGTGTTTTTATTTTCAAATTGGAGAAGCTCTGTGACAATACCAGTTATTTATGACAAAATAGAAAATTGCTGTAAGGAGGAAATCACTGTGGGCTAGAGTTCAACTGTAAAAACTTCTTGGTGAATATGAATGTTGGGTTAGGCTTTGCCTGACCAGCAGAATTAGACTGTTACAGCAGAGGGAAGACTGTCTCAGGCTGTGGGGCATGGAGTCAGGTGAAAGTTTTATCCAGTTGCAGGGGTTGGGATAGAGGAAGCAGAGAAACAAAACAAGCTAGGCAGTGGAAATCATTGGTGAGATATTTAGGATATAAGGCACGACTGCTTGAAACCTTAAGAATTGTGGACCTTAAGCAGGAAATGGTCCTAATAAAAATGGTTTCAGGAAGAGATTGTTAGTAGCAGGATTTACTAGGCAATATAGCAAGTTACCATAGTACAGTCCATTGGAATTTGGCAAAGGTCAAATTACACATAGTCAGTGAATAATTGGGAATTAGTGGATTAGGCTCTAGAAGTGGAAAGAATTGAAGATAGCAATAAATCAACCTCTATGTCATCAGAGGTTAAACGTGAGGGTGGAAAGAGGGAAAGATGATGTGTTGGGTGAGGAAATTATAATTTTAAAACAACCAGAGAGCTAATGTGGTGGAACTGGACATAAGGGAGAACATTGCATCCTTCATCTTGCCTACCTGGTATGTTATGATCATATAAATTCAGAACCAATCCAGTGTGCTGGTGGCCACATACAAATATGCATGTGTTTTATGGTAATCTAGCAAGGCAGAAGCTTGCATCCATGCCACCAATTGGTTAGCTGCACATAGCACAGGTGGAGGGTGGGAGAGAATGCTTGTGTCAAAGTGGTTCCATAGCCTGATAATGAAACTTATCAAACAGAAAACACTGAACATGTGCATCCCATAAACGAGACTCAAATGACAATACTGCATTTCTAAAGACACTAGAATCTTTCGCTCAAAACAAGGTACTGTGAACTCTCCCCCTTATAGAAACTGTGATGAGCATTTACCACTGTTTGGGTCAGTTAGCTCCTCTGAGCCAAACTACCCCATCAACCCATCGCTCTCTCCCCAGATTCTCCCATCTTCTCTGGGATCTGCTTGGCTTCATGCCCTGACAAAAAGACCCTTAGTCTTTGAAACTGGGGCCAGTGTGTGTTCATCTGTGTGATCTTATCCCAGTCTCTGGATCCAGTACTATATTGAATGCAGATGGAACTTAAAGAGCTCTAGGCCAATAATATGAGGATCAGTGCTTTATCTCAGCTGTACTACCCATATTGTTTTGACTTGATATGCAAAGGATTCTTAAGTAAGAGGACACTTGTCTTTTTATAGGAGACCCAGCCACCCAAACCAGGTCACTTGGTCTGAAATTTTGTCTTCTCCTTCCTTGCTGAAATTCTTAAGAACCCTAAATCCTGCCTTTACCACAAGTCCTCATATCTAGGTCCCTAGTTATTGGTGTGGTATTTGTGGTAAACTTGTACTGTTGTCTCCCAAATACATACCCCTACAGACATCTGGAATAGTTCACTTTTGAATATACTAATTCTAATACTAATTCAAATAGGATTGTCCTAGTCTCACTTTCGACTTCATCATCTAAATTAAACTTTATTTAGTCCAGTATCAAAACTTACATCAGAAAACAATATCATTTTTATGTAAGCTATAGTTGCATCACAGAATAGCTATATGCTAATAACTATATTTGAAAAGAACTAAAAGTATAAACATATGCCCTTAAGTATCTGAAGAACTGTCTTCTTTTTCATAATTTACTATTTCATACCCTATAAGACTTATGTTTTGACTAATCCTAAAAAATTCCTTTTTGTTAGGAACACCAAATCTGAACATTTCACCATGAAAAAAGATCATTCTATGAAATCTATTAATATGATTGGAAGTTTGGTGCCTTGAATACTATGACCACTTTCCTTAAGCAAAGATATTTTTTGATTAATAAAAATAATAGTGGGTAAAGAAAATCTATCCATCAAAGGTTAATAAATATGGTTCAGTGCTTTGTTTCAACTTCTATATCAAAACAAGAGCAGGGACATTTTTTATGTGTAGGGGTAAGCTATACTCAAATAAATGCAAAGTCACAATTTAGAGAAAGTCAATCTTTTTTTTAATATTTTTACTGTTGTTCAATTATAGTTGCCCCCATTTTCCTCCATTACTCTCCCCTGCCCTGCCCACTACTCCCACATTCCATCCTCCCTCCTGTTGTTCTTGTCCATGGGTCCTTTTATACATGTTCCTTGACTCCTTCTGGAGAAAGTCAATTCTGAAGCTAGCTTTGATTTTGTTTTTGTTTTGTTTTGATTATATTTTTGTGTAGGGTGTGATATAGTTTTGACATTGCCTAGGTGGTCTGGGCTTCCTCTTCTTTTGCTAAGTAGCCTGAAAATCAGGCTACTTAGATCAGGGAAAGCGACTTTGCTGTCTCTTGCTCAAGGAAGATGACCACTCACCTCTAGACCTTTTTTGTGTAATAGTCTTCACTGATTGAATAAATGAGGGCAGCCCTCAACCCTTTCTCATTTGGGGCCCCACCAACTGATCAGGACATTGTCCTTCTCCAAAGCCACCATGCCCATCCTCCCCCACTGAGCCCACACTGATGAGCAGAATGAGCAGCTCTTTCCTGAGGCATCCAACAAGCATCACGAAGCAAATCGAGGAGAGAAGATTGGGGATCGGGGTTCTGTTCCTAGCCCATTTTTCAGGGCAACTAAAGGAGGAGCCAAGAGGTAGTATTTAGGCCTTGGGAGGTTGCCCCATGTAGATACTCCCTCCCTTACTCCTCCCCTGATTTCCCCACCTCTCCCACACCATCTTTCCTCAGCCTAGCTATAAGCAAGTGTCTCCTGGCCAGTGTTCCAACTCTGTCCTCCAGAAAATCCCACCCTCCACTATTTAAGCAACACAGCTCCCATTCCTAATTGTTTCTCACAAATTCTTATGGCTTCAGCTTTAGCTGGAAGTTTATGTAGCTTTCATTCTGCCTAAGGCTCTTGTTGGCTTCAGAAGGATGGGTGAGCTCCAGTTCTATAAAGTGTGGAGGGAAACAGTGTATAGCCTGATTTTGCCTGACTCTCCACAAATGAAGTGAGAGACTAAATATATAAACAAAAAACCAATGGCCAGATCATATATAAGAACAGAACTCTGACCAACCATCTGCAGCAACTCTAAACCACTATCTACACAAACCAGCCCAGGAAGCTAGCCTGCTATTGTCAGACTTGCAGGAAGTCAGACCCCTATCTAGAGCAACAGACCCAGGAAGCCAAACAATAACCCCTGTAACAATCAGCCCCAAACAGCCAGAACTCAATTAATAACTGATGGAGTCCTTTATTTTTTGTCCCTGCTTCTAACTTAGGGCCAAGAAGGGAAAGCTAAATATGTACCCCTAACCAATAGACACCTTGCACTGCCCCATTCACAGTTTGCCCACCAAGAGTGCACCCAAGCCAACAGCCTCCATTCAGGGCATATCTGAAGCCTTCCTCTTTTTTACACTATAAACTCTCCCCAGTCCTCTGCCTGCCTTTGAGTCTCTGCCAAAAGGAAAAGTGATGATAGCTGACTCCCTTGCGAGCTCTGAATAAATAGCCTTTGCTTGTGCTCATTTGACCAGTCTTCATTTATTTCCACAGAAGCCTGGTGCTAAGTTTCTCCCTGACTAAGGGAGAGCACATCTCATCACAGTAGGAATTAATAAATTATTGCTTAATTAATTAATTATCCGAAGAAGGCTCAATTTACTAGTCTCTCATGAAGGAAACATGTTCCTCATATTAAGATGACTTTAAAGCAACTTTCTGAGAACCTTGAGAAATAACTGACATCATCTTGCTGAAGGAACATTTGACTCCTCCTTGTTCCTGCTTTCATTACCAGGAGCCCACACACTAGCTGCGAATGGCTCTGTCTGAGTCAATCACAATCGACAGCACAGTCTCCCAACAGATTATTGAGGATCTTAATTCTATCTCACTACATTTAATTTACTTTCCCCCAATCTGAAAGCAAAAGACTTTTTGAAAAACCATACACACCAATTTAATAAAGGAGCTATGATTTAAGACACATCTTTGGAAAGAGCAGGAGAAGCAGAAACACAACAAGCCTTCACCTAGAAGAGATTCTCATGCAAAGAGACTATTTAACCAATTACTTCCATTGTTATGGACTGAGGGGAGTGGGCACAGAATTCAAAGGTTTTGAGGGTTTCTTTAATTTGTTGAAATAATTTGGCAACCCAAGAAATAAGAGCTCAAAAGATTTACCAGGGATTGCTTGGTACATTTATAGATTTAAGCAGAAAGTTGTAAATCTGTAATTTATTTAAGTTATATGTGGAAGTTGATGCCCCAGATTAAGAATAAATTTACTACCACAGTGATGTAGTGTCTGAAATGAGTTGGAAGAGCCTACAAATTATGCTTTTGCATAAGGAATTAAGAAACTTCCCAAATAGCAAACACACACAAAGTATCCCGAAAGAAGAAATAGGGTTACAGGCTTGACCCAAAAGCAACATCGCAGTTATCCAAAAGTAGAGCAACAGGTTAGATTTGCTCCACCGTGTCATAGCCGTTAATGGAACTATGCTATGAGTGGCAAGCTAATACTGAATAAGCTTTTTACCCTCAAAAGTCCTGGAGAGACTATAAGAGGTGTCAGTAGTATACCAGGAAGTGTGAGACCTTCTTGTCACTTCCTCATGGCCTGGTGTGGCGAGGGTTCTGCACGTTGTGAGTGCAGCCAGGACAAGACAGAAAGCAACCAGGGGGCTCGGCCCTCCCTGCTCGTGGTAGCAGCACAACCACAGCATCCACTTTCCCCAAGAACATGTGTCAAGCATTTCCAGAGCAGTGGAGAGCTCTCTGTTCACAGGTAACTGGAGACAGCGTCCTCAGCCTGAGCATCATCACCCTCCTCGTCAATGCTGGACACACATGAAAGGGATGTGCAGGGAGGGCTTCCCAGGCAGCAGAGGCCAACAGGAGGACTGGTCACATACTCACACTACTTAAAGAAATATGTGAGGAAGAGCCACAGAAATAAACACAAAAACTTCCAGGGTGACTAGAGTTCCCAAATAAAAGATAGAGATGAGAACCAGAACAACAGCATTCATTACCATTCACATGATCGCCATTCTTCTTCAAGGGTGGTATGTGGTTTGGGGAAATACTAGTTACAAATATATTATTTTATTTTCAGGGATGCTATTTTGGAAATATTAGAATAAAGTGTTTCCTATTTCTCTCCCTCCATTCTCCCCAACTTGATTCATGATGTCTGGCAGCATCTCAACCATCATGACTCCAAACAGAGTTCCTTCTAGACTAGGAGAAGAAATAAAGGAAAACCTCTATGGCAGAAGAAAATTGAAAGAAACAGCCAGACATGTGTCCTATTTCCAGCTCCAGGTGAAAACCCTGGGAGAGAGTGGAGGAAACTCAAGAATATCAACAGTGGTTGGCCTCTCAGAGGTAGCCTGGAAACCCTGCAAGCTTCTGGGAGTAGCTGCCACATTCAGTGTACACAGGCTTGAGTTGGCCCTGGCAGGTGCAGGTGGCAAGGTAGATGAGCCTGAGTTTCTGCTCAGGGCTTCCTCCACCCTCACGTGGCTTCAGGAGCTGCCAGAGTCTACGTGACTGGTAGAGTGAAAGCAGAGATGCGGATCTGCTAAGAGAACTGCTGGATTGACAGAGGCATGGAGCCTGGAAATGCCATAGCATGTGGGGATTTCTTTTTTCTTTTTTTATTATTTCATTAATTATGCTATTACTGTTGTCTCAATTTTCCCCCTTTGCCCCCCCATCCACCCAGCACCCCCACTCCTTTGTTCATGTCCATGGGTCATGCATATAAGTTCTTTGGCAACCTCATTTCCTATACTTGCTCTTAATATCCCCCTGCCTATTCTGTAACTACCTATTTGTACTTCTTAATCCCCTCACCTTTTCCCCCATTCCCCCAGACCCTCCCTCATCTGGCAACCATCCCAATGTTCTCTATATCTATGATTCTGTTTCTGTTCTGCTTGCTTGCTTAATTTGTTTTTTAGATTCAATTGTTCATATTTATGTATTTATTGCCTTTTTAATGTTCATCATTTTGATCATTTTCTTTTTCTTAAATAAGTTCCTTTAACATTTCATATAATAATGGTTTGGTGATGATGAACTCCTTTAGTTTTGCCTTGTCTGGGAAGCACTTTATCTGCCCTTCGATTTTAAATAATAGCTCTGCTGGATAGAGTAATCTAAGCTGTAAGTCCTTGCATTTCATCACTTTGAATACTTCTTGCCAATCCCTTGTAGCCTGCAAAGTTTCTTTTGAGAAATTAGCTGACAGTCTTATGGAAATTCCTTTGTAGGTAATTATCTGTTTTTGTTTGCTGCTTTTAAGATTCTCTCTTTATCTTTAACGTTTGGCATTTTAATTATGATGTGTCTTGGTGTGGCCCTCTTTGCATCCATCTTGTTTAGTACTCTCTGCCTCCTGGACTTGTATGCCCATTTCCTTCACTAATTAGAGAAGTTTTCTCTTGTTATTTTTTCAAATAGGTTTCCAATTTCTTGCTCTTTTTCTTTCCTTCTAGCACCCCTATGACATGAATGTTGGAATACTTGAAATTGTCCCACAGTCTCCTTATACTATCCTTGATTTCTTTATTCTTTTGTCTTCTTGCTGTACTGATTGGATATCTTTCTCTTTCATATGTTCTAAATCATTGATTTGATTCTCTGCTTCATCCACTCTGCTGATGATTCCCTGTACATTGTTCTTCATTTCAATTAATGACTCCTTCATATCTGATTGGATCATTTTTATGCTGTTGAAGTACCCATTGATTTGCTTGAGCATCTTTATAACCAGTGTTTTGAACTCTACATCTGATAGATTGTTTATCTCCGTTTTGTTTAGTTCTTTTTCTGGAGTTTTAATCTGTTCTTTCATTTGGGCCATATTAGTGTCTCCTCGTTTTGACAGCCTCCCTTTGTTTGCTTCTATGTATTAGGTAGAGTTGCTTTGACTCTATGTCTTGGTAGCCTAATGTAGTAGGAGTCCTGTAGGGTCCAGTGGCACAGCCTCATCTATCACCTAAGCTGGGTACTCAAGGTGCACCCTCCATGTGGGCTGAGTACTCCCTTCTGTTGTAGTTTAGTCTTGATTTCTGTCAGCAGGTCAGTGGGAGGGATTTACCCAGGACAGATAGCTGGTAGGACTAGCTGTGACCACTGGCCAGCAACCATGTTCCTTCCATGGCTTCTGAAGGTGGTTGGGTGGTGGTGCTCCACTGTGGACTTAACTGTCTGCTGGGTGCACAAGGCTCTGGGGGTTTCCCAGGTGTAGGCCAAGGTCAGCCACCAGCTGTGTTTTGTCTGGGGCTCCCTGGAATAAGCTATAAAGTGATCTGCAGATGGCTGCTGCTAGTGTTGGGCCTGATGCCACTCAGCAAGAGAGGGCTGGGCTCAGCTGTTGCTTGTTTAAGCAGAATTAGAAAGGTCTGAAGCCTGCACCTTGCCCAGACATTCATTTGTAAAAGCCACTGTTACCAAGTTGGGTTGACCCGTAAATTGAATGTGGCAGAGCCTTAGGCAATCATCAGGGTGGGGCTAACCTTGCAAGCCAGGTTGATAAAGACTCAGATATCATGGTTCTCTGTGTGGGAGGGCTCAAAAAAGTAATAATGGATACTGCCTGCAGTTCCTTCCTAGAGGAAGCTGTCCCCCAACTCTCTCCCTGATGCCACACACTTCGGTTCTTCTCCATATGTCACTGGTACCCTTCAAAGTGCCTCCCTGGTGTGGTGCTGGAGCCCAGAGGGAGTGAGTCTGAGTAAGTCTGTGTGCAAGGCCCTCCAAGAGGATGCCTGAGAATCTTGCAGTTTCTTCTGCCCACCCAATACCCACTGGTTTTAACAGCCAGAAGTAAGGGAGACTTATCTTCCTGGCAACGGAACCTTGGGCTGGGCAGTCTGGTGTGGGGCTGGGATCCCTTGATCCTGAGATATTCCTCCATTTTATATCCACCACATTGCATTTAGGACCAGCCAGTTCCGCATTTCTGTGCCTCCACCCCTCCTATTCATCTGGATGAATGTAGTTTCTTTAATTCTTTAGTTGTCGGACTTCCATACAGCTCCATTCTCTGACAGCTTTAAGTGATGTGTTCTGTGGATTAGCTGTAATTTTGCTGTGGTTGTGCAAGGAGGTGAGCTGCATTTATCTATGCCTCCATCTTGACTGTATGTCGTATTTCTTGATCAAAAGAAAACGGCCAGAGTCATAGACTTCAGCAGTCAGTGACAGCACATTTCCACGAGCACAGGTGGGATCACCTGTGCATCAGCGCACACCAGGCCAATTGGAACAGAGAGCATACAGAGGTTGCCCGGCAGACGTTGTGACCCCCTGTCCCACAAAGAGGACTCCTGCTCCAACAGCACAAGACAACATAAGGCCTTCCTCCTATATACAGAAAGATACCATCTTAGAAGCTGAGGAGGAGGAGAAAGCATGGAAACTGAGCACCTACCTGAAGGAAAATGCCATACAAGAGAGATCGTTAAGGAGAGAATCACCTTGAAACTTCAGAATTGCTCTCTTTCACCACCCCCAACCCACCCTATACACACTCCCTAGGAGATAAGCCTCATTGGGAAATGATACCAGTTGCAGAAAAGACAAAGTTTCATTTTATTTACACATTCAGCTTGACCCCATACATTTCTATTCTAAATTTCCCTTAAAATGTTATGTGTGTGCATGAACATATATATGTATATATGTTTATATATAATCCACATACATATATACATCTGAAATAGTATAGTTCACGGGAGAAAACACAATTGACATGAAGGAGAGAAAGAAAGTTCATAAAGCAAATAGATGAAGACTGGTTTGGAAATTCCCTGATTGGTCTGAGGCTGGCCAGTGGACTTGGTAGGAAGTTGAAGGTAAAAACACACGGAACACTGAGGAGAAAGCCACACTGAGCACCCTGGGGCAGGTGAACACAGTGGAATGTGTAAAAGAGAGGACTGAAGGTGTGAGCGAAGAACAGAGTAGTGCTGCAGAAATTGTCGCATTAACTGTGACCAATCTTTAACTGATGGAGATACTGACATCTTCAAAATGTGTTTCCAAAGTTGTAATGAATCTATGCCTATACCTGCAAATGACAGCAAGAAAAATGGTGAGGTATTTTTTTCCATACATTATATACTAAGCTTTAAAATTCTATATTATTTCAGAATCATATTTTATTGACTCCTGTGGAATTTGAGGTACATAAGTTGTAAAAAAAAATATGGAATCATGACAGAAGTTCATTCTTGCTCTAACTTATTACAGGTGTTGTATGGAGTTATTTACACTAAAGGAAAAATTTTTAAATGCCTTTTTTTTTTTTTTTCATAGTACTGTACTGGCTTGAATGTGGGACAGGTGGATTTACAAAGAGTTTGTCTCTGGAGGAACACCAGAGATCAGGATGAGCTCTCCAAAATATCCCCTAAAAATATTATGCCTAAGCCCCAAAGGTCACACTATTTTCTACATTATTCTTAAGTGTTGGTGTTCCAGAATTTCCTAGTTTAAATCTGTGCTGAGTCCATTGCTTGCTGAACAGCAAGTCTGAGCATCCTCGATGAGCAGTGGGCATGACCCTGGAATGGCACTTGCCAAAGGAGCTCCCCAAGAGACAGTGAAGTGAGTCCGGCAGATGCCCCTGGACTGGACACGAACTTCAATCATGGGAGAGGATTGGAGGTTCTGAGTACAATCCCGGGTAGGCTGGGTTTGCATTTCACCCCAAAGAGGGAGAAGTTGGAAATAGAAATTAAAGATCTGCCTTGCTAAAGACACTTAGATCAGAACTCATTAGAAACCATCTGTCAGTAAGAACAATTACATGGAAGAGAAAAAAGCACTCTCCCTGACAGAGTCCGTGGAATCACCAAAATTCTGAAGATACCCAAGGGCTCCCATGCTTCAGAAGAGGCAGAACATGGCCCCAGAAAAAGTGGCAATGACCTGCAGGCTGGACTCCAGTGCCTGACAGAGGTGGCAGGACTCGGGGGAAAAAGAGGTATCAGACACAGGGTGTCAGTGTCCAGCAAAGGCAGCAAGACCCAGGGAACTTCATGTGACCACTGTCTGGGCTTGTCCATGAGCACAACTGGAAGGCCTCAAAGACCTTCAGATGTAATGACTAGTGGGAGGGGAAGGTCTCTGCAGGAGACAGAGTTTCTGAATCAGCAGAGTGACACAAAAGCCACATAGCACAGGTTATTACTATTAACATCTCCCCATAAATAAGAGGAGTTGAGTGTAGCAGAGACACAAATTACGTAGACACCCAAGGCACATTTCCATAATCCTCCCCCAAGTTGCTGGGATTCGTAACCTGGGGTTCAGGACCCCTAGACAATCCAGAGAAGGGGGTTGTCTAAATAGAGGATTCATCGCCTATTTAGGGGATACATACTTTCAAGTTTTATAAATAAACCCACACTTTTACAAAATTATATGTATGTGTCTTTCTGAATATTTTTATGAGAAGAACGCTCATAATTTTTTATCTGTTTCTCAAAGGGCTACATGACCCCCCAAAGTTAAGAACTTGAAATCTTTCTTGCTGTCTCTCAAACACACATTTCATTTCTCAGGACCCAGTGGAGTTTGGAAAGGCCTCTTTGGTCCACTCTGAGAGCTTTGGGGTTACTCTCAAAGCTCCGTAGTCAAGGGTATCTTGGATCTTCAGAATCTTTGCTTGCGCAATGTCAGAAACTTCAATTTAAGTGGCAGTGCATGTTTTTCTCCTTCACCCCCACCCCCCATAGCAAACAACTGTGTTGCCTGTCCAAAAGAATCTCAACGGATCCCAGATGGCAACAGATCCCGAGATGAACATCACTTATTATAGTTTGATAGGAATCCCCCCTTCAAAATGGTGGAAACCGGAATTAAAGGAAAACTGTATATAAAACCAGGATCTGTGTATTTAGCTAAAATCCAACATCTGAATGGAGAGGGAAAATACTGGACTTGCTCTGGTGGGTTTTCTTTACGGGCAAGGACACAAAATATGATTTAGTATTATGTTCGCAATAGCTTCAGCTGATAGCAAAGAAACACCACATTTTCTTACCGAGATCTGAGGCATTTTATGTGTGCCTTGGAACCAAAAAGAAAAGAAGAAAAAGCACAAGGGTGTGGATACGAAAACCCATCAGATGATTAACGGACTTTCCCCCTCCTTTTAGTGACTGCATTCTAGCTCTTTTCAGCACAATTAAGTCAGAGTATTTTAATGATAAACCCAATCAAACACTCAAGAATTACTAGTATGTATCTTAATCCAGCACTGCTGACCTTGTAGATATGTCAGCTCCGTTGCAAAAATTTCCAGGAGGACAAATTAAAAATATACGCTGTTACTACAGTATGCAAAATCCACTGCAAAAACAGTTAGTTCTGAGATAAATTGCCTCAGGACTCCACCAGATCTCCAAGGTCTTTCCATTGTGTCCACTAGTCAAGATTCAAACATGAGCACTAAATCAAAATTCTAGTTTCCAGGGATGTCCCTCCTCAGAATTTTAAACACTATCTTGAAAATGCATTCTCCACGCACACTAAAACCTAAAACAGGATTGGTCACTTCAAAAATTATTACCCTGTGATCTATGGTATTGAGATAATTCAATGAATTTTGGTGAGATGCAAGGACATATTTATACCAAAAAGGAAAATTTTAAAGGACTTTTTTTCTGGTAAAAGTATTCTTTTTAATGATAATAATTACCTATTCTGGAGACACTTAAGCACTAATAGCAGCAGGATAATCTCAAGATACAACTGCACATTTTTAGAAATTTTTAAGCCAACATTAATCAATCCATCTAACTTCTACTAAAGGGAGAAGAAATGTTCTCTGAAGATCGCCATTTCTTACGAGGCTATAAGTTTAAGGCAGCAGTATAATTGGAAAGAAATTTATTAAAGGGCTGGAAATTATCCTCAAATTAAAACATTTATAGCCTAAAGCTGTAATTAGGGCAAAGGTAAAGCAAGAGATTCACAAAGCAACTCTGACTGCTCCTGACTGCTCCTTGGATGTGTCTTTGCTAATTCATTATCTTGTTTCCACTGTTAATTATGGCAGCTGCCCAAGGTTTGATAATGACTCTTAATTCTTTTTCTTCCCTCTACTTTATTCATTAACTTCCATGATTTTAACAATTACTCCTGAAGACAACAGAGATTGTGCTAACATTGGTGCCTACTGAATGATAAGCACTGTGCGAGGCACTTTGAGAGTTAACTGCAAACACTATGTGGCTTGTCCAGTTTCCCTGATTATTCCTTTCCACCAAACAGTTCCACATGACTTTCTCAGCTCCATCAAAAACCTATTCAGAAGGTGGTGCAGTCGGAAGACTACTGGGAGTCAAGGGGCACCTATCACGGTTGAGTTATGTGACCCTGGGCAAGTCACAAGATCCCTCTCAGTCTCAGCAGAATAAAGATGAACCAAACCAAAAATTGCTAACTAGTTGTCCATTGGACAAATCCCATCTTCTTTTGCTTGGCCTGTGTGATGATTTTTAAATCCAGAAGTTTATGTAAAAATATGGATCTCTGTCTTCTCTTTAAAAAGTAGAAGATCTAAGCCTGATTTCTTTGACGGCAGCAACCAACCGGCTTTGACTAAGCAGCAGCTGCTCCATTAGATTTCGCCCTACAATTCCCAGTAGTCCTTATTGTTACAAGTGTTCCCCTTTACTCATTTACTTCGTGTGACTTGCCTCTCAATCAGATGGCCAACTTCAGTACTAAAATGCACTTCTAAATGCAGTTCACGATTTACTTTATTTCAGGCTTTCTCCCCACCCTAATCCAGTACCACAGGCATACACTTGAAATCTACCTCAAATTTTTCAGTGTTATATAAACTCCTATCTCTTATTGTGAGCTACTTAACCCCTTCTAACTTCTGTTTCACCATTTTCGTCCTATCTAAATCCTCAAGACTTTAAATTCTTGTTTTTGCCTCCTTCCATACTTTACTTTTAATCTAATTTTATAAACCCCTTCTCAGAAATCATAATGCCCATGCTCTTATACCTAGGTCATTATATCCAAGGTGAATATTCTACTTAGACTCTACCCTTATAATTCATACATTGAAAATAAGAAAATATAGCCCTGGCTGGTGTGACTCAGAGGACTGAGTGCTGCCCTGCCAACAAAGGAGTTACTGGTTCGATTCCCAGTCAGGGCACATGCCTGGGTGATAGAGCAGGTCCCAGTAGGGGGAGTGAGAGAGGTAATCACACATTGACATTTCTCTCCCTCCCTTCCCCTCTCTAAAAATAAATAAATAAAATCTTTTAAAATAAGAAAATACATATTCTTTATAAGGCCATAAAGCTTTTAACAACTTAGAGCATCTCCTAAAGAAGCAACCTTGGTTTTCACGACTTTTTGTAGCAGACTGCAAGCAACAGCCATTCTCTCCTTCCTTAGTTATAAAGCTGAAGTTTTACTTGTGATGATAAAGCAACCAACTAAATGACTACATTTCTCAGAGACACTTGCAGCTATGTATGACCATGTGACAAAATTCTGGTCAATGATATAAGCAGAAGTCTTATGCGGGAATTCTGGAAAAACTGCTTAAAGGAAACCAAGTTGGCTAAGAGAAAGCATCTTATCTCTTTTTGCCTCTTTTCCTTCTTCCTGACTACAAAGCAGCTGTGATGACTGGAGCTCCAGAAGTCATTTTGGACTAAGAGGCCATACCTTTGAGAACGGAAGCCATGACCTTAGATGATAAGGAAAAAAGACAAAAGCCTGGGTCCCTGATGATCACAAAGCACAATACTAGTGTTCAATGTGTTATATTAACATACTAACATACTGATATTTAATAAATTCTCTTTAAAAAAATTCTTCTAAGTCAGGTCTTTCCTATTAGCAGCTGAGTCTAATCTGACTGACACAGGTGAACTGCAGTCACCAGATGCACCCCCCCCCCCCGCAATCCCCTACATTTTCTCTCCGTAGATGTGGACTTTCCAAATTAAGAGCTTCAAGCCCTTGTATCCCTCTGACCTCAGAACTCTGCCCCTCGTATTGCAACCTCCTTTCCTAGCTATTTTCTTAGCATTGATGCTGAAATGTTTGACATCATGGATCAGAATTAAAAAGCAGAGGGCGAACCTCAGTAGAAAAGAATTGGAAGCAATCAAAGTAAGAGAGAGTCAAGAACGAGGAGAACCTCAGTTATTTCTTAATTTGCTGTGGAGGAATTATGTTTCATTTTGTTTTAACCCATGAGGCATCTATATCCCCTCAGCAGAGAATGGGCCATTAAAAAAGAAGAGTTTTGGGGAAAGGTCTAATTAAAAGGATATAATTAGGGTTAGAGCAACATCGTTTACCACGAGGTGTAGAACAGGAACTTTTTCCACAGGGCAAGTTTAGCGTTGCTGAAAGACGTGAGGCTGGCCCTGAGTTTGAAACAAGATTGGGCTTCAGCGCAACACCCAGAGCAATCCTTCATTCCCACACAGTGCATGGACAATAGGACAAGACTGTGGGCCTTTGTTCACTGTATGACTGGACTCTTAAGAGTGCACCGATCTCAAAATGCATTGTTTAAACCCCACTAATCCAGTCACCTTTAGTTTCTCAGAAAACCATGAGATGCCTGGTAGTAAGAACCATGGGGTTGCTTTGCCTCTAATTATGTCTTTGCTTTCCCTGCCATTCTGATCCTATTATAGTAAAATCTATTACAAAAATCTCTTTCATCATCTCTTTCCTTTATGAGCAGTTACCCTATTACCTTCCAGCCAAGTAGAATGTCACAAAGGTCACTATCAAGGAAAGTATAATGAGAGAACAATGTCCACAATAGAAGAAGAAAACTAATGAGCCACTGACCTTAAGACATTATGTATTCAGGGGTCAGTTATATAAAATTCCTTAAAGCCTCCCCTCTTTGAGTTATTAAAGAGATAATTTATTTGTTGAGTCATTAAGCTTTCTTAAAATACTCAAGGGGAAAAACAGAGTCATTACATCTTAGAATTTCATCCACACTATAAAAGAGCATTAGGGTCAAATTTGAAATATCAGGATGTCCCCACAGGGTCTAAAGCCAGCATAGAGAGTACAAAGAACGATGGAGAAGTCAAAGTCCCAGGCCATAGGTAATATCAAGAAGACCGTCAGCAAGTAGCCAAGTCATACCATCAGATTGAAATTCTCAGTAACTTCTTTCTTTTAAATTTAACCTACAGAAAATCCAATACAAATTGGTTTAAGCAAAGTAAAGAATAACCTGACTCAGAGTTGGTTTAAGACATAACTGCTTGAAAGGACTCAAATGATGTTCTCCATCTGTCACTCCCACTTGGCTCTGCTCTCCTCTGCATGTTAGCTTCTTTTTTTCACACAGTCTCCCTCAATGGTCCGTAAGTGGTTGCTGCAGCTCCAGACTTTAGAACTTATAGCCTCTTAGACTTTACACTGTAAAAACTAAAGCATGTGTTTCCTGGTAGAGTCTGCAAACTGCTCTCATTTTCATTCTCTAGGCCCTACTTGAGTAACATGCCTCGCCTTGAGCCAATGACAAGGGCTAGTGAAACATGAATGATTTAAAACTAATTCATGTATTTCATCCTTGCAAGCAAGATTTTCTGGGATGTGGTTGCCAAAGAAAGCAAATTGGTTAAGGAATAGCCATAAATACTTACTACACAAGTATATGAGACCCTGATTATGGAAAAGTGTGTATATGGACAAAAAACAAAGACACAGGTACCAAGAAAAGCAGGAGAGAGAAAATGTTTTACCGAAATTGTTAAAAAGGGTGAATCCTAGTTATGACAAGAGGGATGCAGGTCAGCAGCAGAATAACAGCAAGAAGAGATTTGGGCAAAACTGTAACTCCCAGATGCTGAGGTCAAGATTGTCTTGGTTTCTGGTAATGCTGTGGTCATGCCGCTCCACCTGTGGCAAGAGAAGCACCTAGAGATAGGACTTCTCACTCTTCTGCCCACTAACAGAGTGGGCTTGAGCTGGATCCAGAGTAAGAAAGATCAGTTTCATCCAGCTTACTTAAGCCTTCAGGCTTTTTATTTCCTCAGCAATGATGAGTACAAGAAGAAAGTGCCCAGCTGCTCAGCTTTCTTGACCCATGGCATAGTCCTTCTGCAGAGATCAATAGTTGCATCTAAGGTCTTAAAACTGTCGAAACTATGCAGACTTTGCCCAAACTGCAAAATAGAGGCTAAACAAATGAGGCCAAGTGAGTAGGAGGAGAGCAACTGAATACCTCAATTAGGATTCTAAACTTTTTCTGATCAACTCCTATCAAAAGATGCAATTCAAAAGTCTGACAATGAAGAGCACTCGGTGAAAAGCCTTGTGTGTCAGCTGGGGACCAAGAGGGGATGACAGCCTGACACATCTCCTGGAGAGCAACATGACAAGTCTGGATACTTGAAGTCATCAGCTGCCAGAGGCAAGGCTCCAAGCAGCTACTGCCAGGCAAGAACCAAACACAGACCTATGAGAGCAGGCAGTGTGCTCAACCCCCCAAAGTAGCAGCCGAATGGGTAGGAAAGGGGAGTGATGCGTTCTCATCCCAATTCCCACACGAAGCTCAGGTCTAGCATAAGCAAGCATGTGCCTACTACCAGTACAACTTTAGAGAGACCTGTCAGAGGGTCTCCATTTCCAGGGCTTTCTAACTGCATTTTCTGTCCTTGTTGGATGAGCTTCTCCAATTTTCCCTGAGTCCTTGTTCCCACAGGTCACTGCTGACTGCACTTCTTCCCACAGTCCTACATAGAAGGTCTGAATTCCACTTAACAAACTTACTTTTAACTTGATATTCTCATTCTGCTAGATTTGATTTTATATCCTTACATTTGTTTGAAAAATAAAGTCATCTTATTCTGAGTATGTGCCATTGTTGAATGCATTATATTCCTTGTCCAAATACTAATTTCCTGCCAAGCTTAAAGTTGGTTTCTGTTTCTAAAAGTCCTTTGCAAATTCAAATTATTTAGTACATACAGTGATTAAAACACCAAAGTACATATTGACATTTAATTTGAATGTGTTTATGTGTTATGACACCAAATAGGTGGCATATTCAGTCAAGACAGAAACAGAAAATTAAATTTTTCTTGCACATGCAAAACAATTGGAGACATGCCAATGACTTTCCTTACTCCTTACCTGAGGCTGTACAACTACCTCCTGCATTTTCTGCCCTATTCTTGAGTTCTAGAATCAGTCCTTTTCTGAGACAGGGTAATGTGATGAGCCACTCAGTTCAGCACTGAGGGATCCACATTAAGTTACTCTTGCTGTCAGTCCTGCCCCCCAACCCCAACCCCATTCAAGTAAGCAGGCTGCTGAGAAGCATAGACAGGCTTGATCACAGAGCCCTGCTAAGGACCCACATACTGCACCCCAGGTGGATGATTTGCCCTGTACCTCACCGCCTCTAAACTAGAAGTCCTGCTCTTTTCTTGCCAGTCACTTTCTGCAGCTCCCGAGGCCTCAATTTTCCAACCAACAACCAGACCTCCTTAATACGCTCCAAATGCATCTTCCCGGACATTTCATTACTTTGTTCTACCTGCCTGCCAATGTACGGTATTCTTTTTACCTCTTCTAGACCAGCCTGAGGCCTCTGACTTGCTAAGAAACCACCTGTACCCACTTGCCAATTACGATGTTATGGGACATTATCTTCTATCCACCCCATTAGACCTTTCCTGAAGCCCTAAAGCTTGAGGCCTCTTCTACCTATTGCCATGCACACTGCCTTTCCTGGCCACTTTCCTATATACAGTGCTGGTTTGTGCACAGCAGGTACTCAGTAATGGTTTTTATTTGTTTTGTTTTTATATCCTCAAATAATTAAAACTGGGAAAATGGTCATCTTACCATAATCCTGGATCTGTGCAGTATTTCTAAACACCTGCAGCCAAGTGTGCACTTTTTCCCTTTTAAACCATGAAAGAACATGTTAGTTTATTTCATGTTCAAACACTAATTTCCCCATCTCACAGTTCAGCATTCTGAAGGCTTGCCACTGAAAAAGCCCTTCATTCAGAGAATAAATACATAGTTCAGTGAAGGTTGCTGGAATATGACTTGCTTCCCTATAAGCCATAAATGTCTTTGAACTCTAATGTTTTACCTTAAAATAAAAATTTAGCTTTTATCACATTATATATATATATAAATATAATATGTATGTGGTACTTGTATCTCTCTCTATAATACAGATTAAAGGCATTGCATTTTAAAATACTGGATTACTTACAATCAAATAGGAGCTGCAGTCACTTCAAGAACATGAACTCAGGTTGTGCTGTGGTTTCATACACTTTCATATACATCCAGGCTCCCCCACCAGGCACTCACACCTTAGTCTGAAAATGCATGCAAGTCAAGATTAATATTCTTTTATAATAAAATCTCATAAAGATGACTGACAAAGTTTGTCTCCTTCAGCCTCCTTAAAAACTTCTGTTATTTTCTCTTCTTCTACGACCCCCAAAATAGGATGGCTATGTTTCCCTAAGAATGTGAAAAGCTATTTTTCCTTCCAAATGGAAAATGGGAATTCACAGCTACCTCAAATAAGATAAAAATACATGACATGATTTTTATTGCTAACTTTACTGAAATTACATTAAATCCATGTACTGACTTTGGGACCTACATTCATTTCTGTAAGTAGTAATTATCAATATAAACTTTTTAAAATTATTTCATTTCTAGCCCCAACTTTTCAGGGGAAAAATATATTAAGCATAACATACTTGAAATAAAAGTTACTTCACTTCAATAAAATAAAAAGAAAATGTCACCTTATCAATTCAGTTAAAACACTTTTTAGTGCTCATTAATAGGAAAAAACATTATGTCAATTAAGAACTTCAAGTAGATTGTATAGTCCAAAAATGTTCCTCTAATGAGAATTTGATAAACTTTTACGCAGAAGACTTAAAACATGCCGATTGACCTGGAGCTCAGTCCTTTAAAAATGTAAAGGTGGGTTTTTACATACAGTAAAACTTTGCAGAACAGTAGTATTTATTACAATGTGTTAGGGTGGAAAGAAAGGAAAACCAGTGATAAGAATGGCAAATTTCACAAACTGGAAAAGCACAGTCCTGGAATGGTCCTTGGGCACTCTTGGCCTCACCATGTCCTGGAGTACTGGACACAGCTTCCTTTGGAGGAAACTGGAGAAGAGAGACATGAAGACCTCTTTGAAATGCAGTGATAAAAGGGTCCAGAAAGACTCCTGAGCTCTTGAAACCATCTTCAGGACAACAGCTTGACTTTTCTTCCTACTTCAGTGAAGGTTGCTGGTGTATGAATTAGGGGTGCAGCACAGGGGCTATTTGCAAGTTCATGTTAAAATTTGATTTCCCAAACTCAGGAATACAATCAATTCAGAATTAAATCAAAATAGTGCTTTAAAGATGCCCTACAAAGGAGCTCAGTGCATTAAAAAAGCACCAACCGCATTCACTCCTATAAGTGGTCTGATGGAGGAAATGTAGAGAAGATTCCATCGTTCTCTACATTGGTAAAGATGCAGAAGTGTCTGCAGAATACATTATCTCACCAATAATCATAACATCAGACAATGCCATCAAAAGTTATGTATGGAAATTGCATCTCAGGTCAGTATGCATTCATCCATATTATACCACCTCCCATTTATTTTTAAATTTTAATAAATCTAGTTAATGCTATCTTTACTATGATAATATTCCTTTCCCATCCCAAACCACTGCAATGTTTTTCTTGAATAAAAGTAGATATCCTAGAAACAAATAAACAAACAAACAAGCCTAAAAAAAAAAAACAGGCAATGGGGGGATACATATAAAACACTCACATTGTATAAAACATGTTCTGCAGATACCTACTACATGCACCTGCCTTAGGGTACTTTTGATGTGTGGCTCCACATCCTCTTATTTCCTCAGTTTTCAATTTCCATCAGTTGTAACATCAACTTAACAAAACCTTTGGAGGAACAAATGCTAGATAGTAACCCCTCTATTCTTCAGTGTGAAGATCAGTTTAAGTACATGTGATCTTCCAACGCAAAGTCTAAAGGTTCTTCAGCAGCACTTTGTCACCTACAGTTTCTGTGTCATCATGATGCTATACTGTCCGTAAGCCATACTTTCAAGTCCTATCTTATTCAGCAACTTCAGGATTGATGATACAATTTTGAGTGTTTAATCTGTACTTCCCATTTAATTCAATTAATTACTAAGAGTTCAATAGTTTCTCTTTCATGTCACCTGGAAGTCAGTGATGATGGCCAATAATCAGTGAGACATGAATTGGTCCTGCAGGACTGTCCTAGCTTGAAGGAAACAAAAAAAAGGAAGCTTTATCCAAGAGTGGTGATCTCTACTACATAATTACACTGCCCAGAATTCCACAATTATCTGCATTCAGATTCTCATTCAATGGTGCGGTGTGATGTGGTCGTTTCAAAGGCATTTACATGACACATGGTGCTACCAGCACCCATAATAAAGCTGAGTGGCCATGAGGTGAACAGATACCTTCTGTCCATGGGCAGGTTCCTGCATGCATGTGAAGTGTGTCCTCGTTTCAATCCTCCTATTGTTCGCCACCCGGCTTCTTTTCCTATTAATCAAACAAAAGGTCTCAGTTTCAGAAACTGCTCTAATATAGACCTAAAGGGAACTCATTGGAGCTACATGCAAGGTGAGAGTGCTTTGTTAATGGACTGGTGGCTATAGAGATCCTCTAGAGAAGACTGACTAGTCTCTATCTGGCAAAGTTTGCCTTTGCTTGGAAGTACGGTAGACAATTATAGGTAGATACAGTTATGGTTACTAGCCTGTTGACCTTAACATGGGAAGATTATCCCAGACCATCTGGGTAGCCCAATGTAGTCCCATAAGGCCTTTAAAACACTGGGGGTTTTCTGGCTGGGGGCAGAAGAGGAAGGCAAAGGAGAGGTGTGAGAGATGCAAAGCAGGGGAAGGAGTCAGAGTACCATTCTTGGCTCACAGATGGAGGGTGCCACATGGGAAAGAATGCAGGGGGCCCTCAAGGCAGAGAGCAGACCCTGGCTGACAGCCAGGAAGGAAATGAGAATCTTACTCCTACAGATGCAAAAAAACTGACTCTGCCAACAATCATAATAAGCTTGGAAATGGATTCTTCCTCAGAGCTTCCAGAGAAGGAACCAGCTGGGCTAACACCTTGGCCTTGTGTGACCCTGACAGAGAACTCAGTTGAACCCACAAAGACTTCGATCTACAGACTATGGGTGCATTTTAAGTCAGTAAATGTGTGGCAAACTGGTATGGCAGCAGTAGGGAACTAGGCAGACAGCATGTGAAGCAATAGGAGGGAAGGGAGAGCCTTGTCCATTCAGCCCAAACAGAAGGAGCATTCCAGGTGATCATATGTCCTGGCTAGTTCAACCCCACCAGAGCTGAAGAAGTCAAAAACCTTTAAGCTCCAGATCAAAATGGTTTTGTATAAGGCAATGGTTTTGGCAAACTCAGCAAATGCACAATTTAACATATCATATGTCACGCTGGGGCATTTCCCACTTTCTCAATGATTTATATCAATTTATTTTACTGGTATCTCCTTTCACCCAGTCTCACCCCTAGCACAATTCTCCCCTTTCACAGAAGGGCAGACGTTTGCCCTTATTCTTTAGCGCTGATTAAATGACTCCTATTAGGTGGCAAGACATTTTATTAGAAACTGAAGGTGATCAACGATGAATAAGATACAATCCTTTCTTTCAAGGAGATTCAAGAAATGCAGTGGAGAACCCCAAACAAGAACACATTCACTTACTGAGCTGTCACAGGGCCTGAGAAGAAACCTGGAGACTGGAAACAGGAAGATAAATAGCTTGCGAGGTTCAATGTGTCACCGCAGGCAGAGGAATGAAAAACTCTGCCATGGCCCCATGACAGATACTATGTATTTGTTTAATTTGTTAGTTCACCTTAAAAGCAGACCTCCAGATAAAGCAACAGTAAGGAGGTAGGATGAATAAGGTTAGTAAGTGAAAAACAAAGGTGAGAAAAATACTAAGTGTTACAATTTCATCTGCATGTATCCTAGTCTCATCAAGAGGCGTTTGATCTGTGTTTTCTTGATACCATTAGTTCTATAGCTAAACTAGTGTCTTAGGAGGTAGGGTTTGTTTTTCTTCCCTGTGTTATTATTAGTATAAATTTGTTCCTGTCAACACAGATTTACAGAAGTGGAACTCCCTAACACAAATATTGCAGGCATACTTCAAGGACCAAAGTTAAGAACGTGAAACATTTAAATTGCTTTAACACTTGCTAACATATTTCAGTTTCACTTATATGAAAAGATAAATAGCCAGAGTCCTGCTAGAAAAATTATTTTAGTAATAGTTCTAATTTTTCCTCCTGGCTTTTCTTAAAAATTCTGAAATTATTTATACCTATGAATCACTGCTTCCAATACCAACTAATGATGATAGTAATTCTGTCCACATGGTGACATTGCAGAAAAGAGGGCTGATGTTCACTCCCTGTCTTGAAGCAGTTGAAATGCAAAAGTACTTGAATGCTTTGCAGACATCTCTACTCAGACTTGTTTCATTATTTCTGTAGCAGATGCAGCTCTTAGCATTGTAGGCATAACAGATATGAGATTCATGGGCTAGGACTTGTGCTATAAGGTCTACAGAGTATGAGATGAGTCCTGCCCACAAGAAGCATTCAGGTTGGTCCACAGGAGAAAACCAGGCTGGGCATGACTCACGGACTACCTTCCATTCCCACGGCTCCTCACCTGAACCAGGCCCGCGTCATCTCTTACCTAGGGAATCGCAATAGTTTCCTAACTGGCCTCCCATCTACTATCCAAATACCTTCCAAATAATTTCCCACTACATGGAGCCTTAAACAAAATGCTTTGTTTAGGATTACACTGCACCCCTGTTTAACATCTTTCAATGGTATAGGAAACAATGCATAAAATTCATTGTTTCAAACTCAGTAATTTTTCAGGAAACCCATGTCCTGGCCTCTGTCTGCCTCTCCCTTTAGCCTCTCTGCTGGGTATCCCATTGCCGTACCCTTTCTGTGCAGAACCCAAGCATACGGAGCTTTTTACCATTATGCACCGCACCTGAACACATTTCCAACCTGGACTGTTTTCCCCTTTGAGCCTCTTCCCAGTCTCCCCTCCCCTGATCCAAGTCTTCCTGGTTCCTGATGAATATCTGCTCATCGTTTACAACTGAAGTATCACCTCTCGTCGGGACCTCTTCTGCTCCCACCCATCCTTACCCCACCCTCCACAGCTGGAAAGACCACTCCCTCCTTCATGTTGCCTCCATGTTCTCCATGGCCTTCCATCAGACTCCCCATAATGAGTCAGGAAACATCTTTCTTTTCATGTCTGCAACTCTGTGTCAAGCTGCCATGAGAGAGAGGCCACATCTTCCTTGTATTTCCCTGAACTGCCTTCAAGCACATTAAAACATTGCTGAAATAGAAAACTCACATGTGAAACCGTTGCAAAGACAGCAGCACTATGCAAAGAGCACCAAGGAATGTGTGTCTTGCTCTAAGCACTTTGATAGTTCTTGGAAGTCACCTGGTGTGAGGAAAGCGTTTTACTGTCAAACACACCTGGATTCACATCCAGACTCTTCTACCTCTTAGTGTGACTGTGGATGTGTCAATTCATGTCCCTAGGCTAAACCAAGACAGTAGTATTGAACTTGCAGTGTGTTTGTGGAAGGATTAGATGAGTAAGTGATGATCTAACACTGTAGTTGCTAAGAAAATACCATTCCTGTCCCTTTTCTCTAAGAAGAGAGAGTGATATATGTGCTAAATGACTCAAGTACAACTTCTTAAAGGGGGTGAGACTTAATCTTGACCTTTAAACAAGAATTTGCACAGATAGATTTTGATAAAAAGTGCCACGCGTGTAGAGAGAGAGCTTGAGCAAAAGCAGTTGGCCTGCTTAAAACTCTTCCCAGATGGACCTAAGGTCTGACCTTCAGATGCTATATATTCCCACAATGCAGCTTCTTGTAGCAATGTGAGAGGAACTATTCACAAACACAATCCAGCTTCAAAACCCAAGAATATTATAAATTAGAGAGAAGAGAAATAAAATAGCCTTAACCTACTTAGAAAAAAAAAAAAAACTCATTCTATGGTGGAGGAATGTTCCCCAAAATGACGTTGAAGGGTACTGGGCTGTTCCCTCATTTGCACAGAAGTAAGCATTATACTAACAGACAGCTGAGCTGCCACCACAGCATCTACCCGCATTTAAACAAACACGGGACAGGTAATAATTTCCATGTGTGGATGGTTCGAGTGTTAACAGAGCAGTCTAAAGCAATCTCATTTACTTTTATGGTTAAGTGTTCAAGAAGCATCTTTTTTTTCCTCTCTCTTTTTTTTAAACATAGAATCTTTTAATGGCTGAAGGGAGACCAGTAGAGCCTGAAAAACAATTTAAAATGATGTGTAAAGTAGTTACATTTTCCAAGTCCGCTTGCTCACTTATTCCACCTATATCGATAGCTCTTAGTGGCATTTGATGTATAATGGTCTCGATCCAATCACCCACTTCGGCAGGACAGCAACAGCTATCCAAATGGAATGGAGTCCAACTTCGGAGTTGATTACAAACTCAGGCCTTTGTCCTGACCGTATGCAGCACTAGCTCGCCGTCACTGAGAAAGGGTGCTGTCAGCAGGCTGGCCCGCTATCGCTCCAATGTCAGCTCATTTCATTTCAAATCCACAGCTGGGTTTGCACTATCAGAAAACCAAAGCAATTGATTTCTTTCTACCTCTGTTGAGATAAGGGGAACGATGTGTAATTTGATCTAGGTTTAAAAAAAAAAATCTAGATTGTAGGCAAAGGTTTAAAGAAAGGGATAAAGACACAAGTGGCAATTTTCACAGTCCCTCCAATATATTAGGTTTTTAGTAAATCTAAAGAGAATTACAAAGAATTGAAAGTTAAAAATCCAAAGATCAGAAAGTGAAAGGAACGAAGTGTTGAAATTCTGTTTTGATAACATTCATGTTGGTTTCCTCACGTGTGGCCAAATGCAACAGACTTTGAACTGAGCTCCTTGCCCCTAAAGTCTGATCTACACATAATATCCTCAGTGATGCTTTTTAAATGCTAAGTTCGATACTATCACTTCTCTGCTCAAACTTCTCTAATGTCTTCCAGCCATACTCAGAACAAATCTCAAGTTTTCCCCAAGGCCTGGCAGCCTCTCCGGAACTTCCCAGCATCATCCGCATGGCCCTCGGGGTTTACTTCCACCCAGGCACACTCGGAACTTAAAAAACACTGAGCAGCTCATGCCCCGGGCTGTGTGGGTGCCTTCCCCACTCCACCCCTGAGTGGGCTTTGTCCCCCTTCAGTCTGCTCAAGTGTCAGCTACTCAGAGAGGCCTTCCCCAGCCACATCTAACAGGGAAACTCCATCACTGTTATCCCCTTGCCCTGCTTTATTGTCTTCTTAGCAGTTATCATGAACTCATGTTAGATTATCCAAATAGCTCTTCATCAGTTTATCTGTCTTGCCCTTTAGACTGGTAGCTGCAACATGGGGGATGCTGTACCCCAGAGCCTGGAACACAGCATGCCCCATAAGAGATGTTGTTGGAGGAGGGAGGAAGAGAGGAAGACTCCCTTGTCTTGCTACTCAAATATCTGTGCCTTTGCTCCCCACATAACTGGACATGGGATTGTTTGGACAGCAATTATGTATCTGATCCATCTGCTACAGACATGACACCCTGGAAACAGCATAGGCATTAGAACCAAAGAGACCAGAATTGAAATCCCACCTCCACCACCAAGCAGCTTTTTGACTGTGGACAAGTTTTTAACCTCTCTATAGAATTTTACAGTTGATGAAACTTAAAAACACCTGCAAAGTTTGGGCTAGACTCTCAGAAAAATTACTGAGAGTTTTAAATCAGCTAACTTCCATTAAAACTAACTAAGCAAAAAAATGCATAATGAATAAATATTAGCTCTCTGACCTCTACATCCCCCTCCCTGTCCTCCCAACAGCCCAGCCTTACGTGGTATTATGCCTACAAATGAACCTAAGAAAAGAGTGAATAGTTGTTGTGAGTCTGTGAAAACCAGTAAAGAGCAAATGAAATAACTCAGGTATAAGTACTTTGAAAATGGTAGCATGGTATACAAATAAACTGTAGGAATTATCATTACATGTAAAAATTTACTTTAGAACCAGGTTCCTGTGTCTTAAACTTCTAATCGAGTAAATTAGCTTGAGGAGAGTCCAAGTACAGAGGATTCCAGGAAAAAGAAGAAACCAAGCGAAGATGAAACAGGGACAGAGAGGAGGGTGAGCTGCAAGATGAATGATTACGTGTGAGAAAGCCCTTAAAAGTATCAGGTCTCTGAATGACAGGGGTGTGGCTGGCCAGAGGCTTCAGTAAGTGTGCCCTCAGGCTCACCATGACTACAGTTTCCACCTTTGTGGGAGAAGAAATGAAATAGGCAACACCATAAATGGGCACCCAGCTGCGCCATGGCCGTATCTCCCGCTGCCATGGGGCCATCGTCAAGTGCAGGTAAGAATGGGATGGATGATACAGTGAAAATCATCCCACCAGTTGACAGAGGTGAGTAAAATATAAGCAGCAGGAGAATTCACTTCATATTTATCATCACCCTACGGGACTCTCCCTGAATCACCTCTGTCAAACACACAGCACTACAGGGGAGGGACTCTCTGAGGCTCTACGATGTGTTGGGTCTTGTGCTAGAGGCCGTCACATACATCATCTCATTTTTATCTTCACAATAATCCAAGTAGTCTTATTATCCCTATTGTCTAAAACAAAATAATAGAAACCTGAAATTCAGAAACCTATTGAAAGTATTGAAGCTAGAAAATAGCTTAGCTCCAGCTCTGTGAAAAAACACAAATGAAAAACAAGTCATGTCTCCCATTTGTATAATAGCACTTTATGATTTCCGAAGTGTTTTCATGAGTATTCCTCTAATTTGACATTCCCACGCACCTTGACAGGCAAATAATGCAGCATTATTATACTTACAAAGAACAGAAAAGGCTGAGGCTCAGAATAATAGAGGGATTTGTCCAAAATTGCACAGAGACTAAGTGATAGAACTAGGACTTGGACCCACTTTGCTAATTCTGAGGCTAGTGCTATTTCCACTAAGAGACGATTTCCTGCTTTTCAGAAGAGGACTAGGTTTGTTTGAGTAAACTATATGTATTGTAAATCTAAGCTGGGAAAGAACACAGTGCTCGTTGAGAATATCCTAAGTAGTAGTTCAAGCTCCATGAATTACCTGGGGTAACAAAGTTGTTGACCCTGCCCCAAGAAACAGGGTCTCTTGGGACAGGGAAGCTCAGGCATGCAGTTCCCTTCATCCCTTGCTTGGGCCTCAGAATCTTTTGCACTCAGGCAGAAGGGAAAGAGATGGACACACAGCGTTTCAGCTCCATTCCACTGGGAGGACTAGCGACAGGCCATTCCTGGATTTGAGTGAGCCAATTAGTCCATGGCTGGGTAGCCACTGTCAGGAACACTTTGTGTTACATGGAGCGGAGAGCATCAGTTGTCAGTGAATAGCCAGTCATCTCCACCACACCCTAACACCACCAAAGATGAAATGAGAAGTGGCCGTGAGATAATACCCTCAGAAAATAAAAGATCACCTCAGGTAGTCTTACATAGGCATAAATGAGGATCATGTTCTCAATTATTTGCCGATGCTATTACATGTTCTTTTGAAGGATACAGATAACAAAAAAATACATGTACCCTTGATGCCTAGGATAATAGATTCTTATCCATCAGGGTGTAGGAGATTACCTGGGATGTACCCTAAAAAATAAAGACTGATAGTTTTATACAAGTGATCCTGATACCTCAGGCCGACAGACCATGCTGTGAAATACCGGCACAGAACCACAGTTACTGACTGCTGATTACACAATGGCTACTTAATGCTAGACTGGACAGAAGAGAAATGCATCCATCTTGTCTCACCCCCTCCTAAAACCCCCAGCACGCCATCAGCTCCAGGAGGAAGCAGGAAATCTACGTGACTTCAGATTTTCCACATCAAGCAACACACACTCCCACAAAGGGTTTGTTTTATTCTCCAGGTTCTATTTTCTGGTCTCCTTGACAGTGTGGGAAAAACTTGGCCTTTCACAGAGACTCAGCCTACTTCAAATGGCAGGAGTTGCTTCACAAGGACAAAGGAGACAAAGATGGATTGGGTGGATCTAATACCTGGAAAAAAATAACGTCTGTATTTAATACCTTCTATTTTAACTACAACACCGTGGCTCTCTCTGGAGAAGAAAGAAACTAGGGTATGCAGTACGGGCCACGTTCAAGCTATGAAACAGTTGTTGCTCATTAACCTTGTACAACGTGACATCCATTTCTTCCATAACGGGGGTAACAAATCACTTCTCATATCAGCTGGTTGCCCCTGAAGTCTTCCAACTATTTTAAGCCCAGTGCTGTGTCCCAGAAAACACTCTGAATGTTATCAGCAGTGATCCAGGAATTCAAGACCAGTTAGTTGAAGAAAGTCATTCAAAATACTTTCCACTTTGGGTGTTTTGAAAAGACCTTTTTATTGGAAAAACAGAAAAATACATTAAGACTTAGAATGCATGGCTTCATCATCCTGATTGCCAGGTTTTACAATTGTTTATTGAGCTAGATAGGATAAAAGAAAGAGAGACATTCTGAGAGCACCCAAATGTGAGCTGGGACAGCTGACTGGCAACAACAATGAAACAAACATAAACGACTGGACCTGCAGTTACTATAAGGAAGTGGGAACTCGTGGTCTGGATGCACCAAGATGCCCCCAACTATGTGTGGGGACCCCTCAGGCATGATGATTAGATAAGGCTGCAGTCTCGAGCACACTGAAGGGTGACCCAGTAAAACATGCGCTTTAAGCTCCCCAGTCTCTGGGCCACTCTGTGGGCATTGAGAGTCATTATCCTAGCACCAGCCTTGTAGCTCTAATCAGACAACACTTCCACAAGGCTGCTTTCCTACTACTCACATCGCCAAGCTCCTCTCCTTTCACAGGTTATCTCCAGGCCTTTGCCTACTAGGCATGAGCAGGTTGCCTGCCTGTGATGGTCACTGACTCCAGAGTCAACCCTGCCACCTCCATCTGCTCATCCATATAATAGCCAAGCTAGGCAATATCTCCCACTGCTTCACTCCCATTTTCCCAGTCCCCCCGATTCTGGCATGCTGTTGTTCTGCTAGATAGGTTTCCATCTGTGCTCTTTGCCTGCAATTTCTCCCTACTCCAATCTGCCCTTCAAACGCTGCCCAGACTATTTAGCATATAAGCAACAATTAGCATTCCAACCCTGTATAAACTGTGATGTTATTGATTGCATTAATGGTCTCAATTCTTCACCTCCCATTGATTCCAAATTCTGTTCCACATAAAACTGCAGTTGCCTTCCACACTGACTCTGGGCTTAGTCATGAGACTTGTTTGGCCAATAAGATGCTTGCTTAAAAAGCACTTGCCCCATTGGCCTTGATTGCTCTTACTCTTCTACAATTACCATGAGAACTGTGTGGGCTGGCCTACTGAAAAAAAGACATGTGAAGAACTTAGTGGGCCCAATCACCCCAGCGGGAGCAATCTAGGTCAGCCAAAAGCCCAAAACAGACATAGCAATGAGCCTAGCTATGACAACTCAGAACAAATCAGCCAAGTCTAGCCTGTATCACCAACCCACAGACTAAATGAATGCTTACTGTTTTAAGCCACTGGTGTGTGGCGTGGTTTGTTACAAGACATGATTGTGGCAATGGATAACCAATGCAATAATACCCACTACAACTAATGATTTCAGAGGAAGATATCCAGCTCCATTGTTCAGAATTAAAGGTTCCCCATCATGTCACCATTTTCTCTCAAGGTCCTGAGTCTTCCACCCTCCCGTCTGTGGAGTTTGGATGCCCCTGGGCTATAAAACTGAATAGGTCAGGTCTGGACAGACCTTCTCCTACAAACAAGCATTACTTCTCACTGGATGATAGGGAAAGACTCTGGTGATTAGAGATATTCAATGTCCAGCAATGAAAGAAGTTAGCAGTGACTCAGTTTTCTCCTAGCTAGCTGGAATTGGTGAGAGGGTATTATTAGCTTTAGTAACAGTTTAGGTTTTATAGTATAGACTCTCAGATTAGGGTAAATAAACACTAAAAGTGTGCATCTGAATCTTTCCCTTACACTGACCAGCAGCTTCCTACCAGAATGGTTGGTTTTCTCCAGGATTTGCCTTATGTCTATGTTTGGAGGTTCTGGGGGACAGAGTGGGGGCCATAGGAGAAGTCTTAAAGATACAAGTAAGGGATTGTATGAGGATTGTAAAGATGGGGAAAAAAACTAAATAGTACTTTGAAATATTATCCTATAAAATATTTATTTTTTTCCTCTCCAACTTTAACATAAATTCTTTGACAATAGATTCCCAATCCAGTCCCCATCCGAGGTGGCAGTAGAAGCAATGGAGAAAAAACTGGGTTTACACTCTATGATCAGGGAAAGTGACTTAATTTCTGCTTTCTCAGAGTAAATAGGAGTCACTATGTTGTCTTATGTAACCAAAGAAGACAGGGTAGATAGATGATAGATGGATAAAATAAATATATTAATTAAATGTTATCTCTCTACCTGAAAAATTATACCCCTGGTTACCCCAGACTATTATTCTCTATTATGTTATTACTCTTTATTTTCTTCATAGTACTTTATCATAATTGAAAATTCTCATATATGTTTATTTACATTTATTTTATAGTCTTCTCAACTTAAATATAAGCACCATGAGGAAAGTTCTCCCTGAGAAGAGGACCCTGTGAGGGTATGCTATTTTATTGTGTCTCTGGGTTTTAGAAGTTGTGAGGTATACAGTGGGTACTCAGTAAATATAACAGGAAGGAAGGAAGGAAGGAAGGAAGGAAGGAAGGAAGGAAGGAAGGAAGGAGGGAAGGAAAGGAGGGAAGGAGGGAAAGAAGAAAAGAAGGAAAAAAGAAGAAAGGAAGGGAGGGAGGCAGAAGATGAATGCACACGTGAATACTTTATCTTTAGGGTAATCTGACTTCTTCTTAAGATCCACTCCACCAAAGAAACTGAATTTCACTGGGCACATTTGGGTTTGTAGAAATAATTTCAATTCACAGAAAGAAAGGTAATATTTTCTATGCATTATAAAAATTACTTGTTCATAGAATTATTTCAGTTCAAAGATGTCTGTGTTCTCTGATAATTCATTCTCTAAATAATTATGAGTTTGGTAATTCTGCATATAGATAACACATGTAGATGCAATCAAGACCATAAAGTGAGCCATTTAACCCTTCTGAGCACATTTCCTTGTCTGAATAATTAAAGATGAATAACACGATTTTTATGGTTGCTTTTTAAATCCTATGAGTTAATGATAATGAGGAACACTACCACTTCTGATGCAAGTTCTCCCCCAAGAAACTATAATCTCTACCAGGCATATTCTCCAAATTCAGTAACTACAGAAAATCAGTAAGGTTGGGTCTTCAAAGTACTATATTTGTATGTTTAAGCTTACCATAGAAAGGTCAGCTGCAATTGCAAAATCCTGATTTAAAAATAACCCCCTGCCAACATTAATTTTGTATGTGAGAATCAGATGCCTCAGCCAGAGCCTGAAGAAGCATTCTATAGCCACAGGCCTCAACCCCAACAAGGCACAGCCTTCCATGAGCTCCAGCTGTGGTTGTAGAGGTACAATATGGTCCCTGGACTACAGAACAATCACATTACTCTGAATCTTTCTACAGGTTTCCTCAAAATGAAGTATGAATGAGGAAACAAGATGACATTAATAGAATCTCTTTCCTATCCTCTTCATGCATCTCCATCATAGTAGATGCTTTAGTCAAGGTTCTTTTGTTTGCAAATAACAGAAAGCCTCTTAACAAGATTACCGGGAGAAAGAACATTTTTTTTTAAATAAAGAGACAATGTTATCTCGTAGACTCTGGGGCAGGGATATGGTTAGGCCCCAGTAAGGGTAAAAATGCTGACTGAGAGCCATCAAGAGCAAGGCCATCATCTTGATGGTCTTTTCTTTGAGACTGGTATCTCTGCTCTGCTCTTCCCATCCGCCTCAGGCTCCCCTCCTTATAGGCCTGATTTTTACCTTCTCCATGCCCATGGCTGTTACCCAGTCTCCAAGTTTACACCAACTCAGTTCAAGCCACATGAAGAGGATAAAACTAATGCCTCTCTTAACCCAATTCAAACTCCTGGGAAAGAGATTCTGATTGCCCAGATTTGGCCAAGTTACCTTTTTTGTTCAAATCAACTGTGACCAAGTGGGCAATCCTACAGTACAAATATGACTTTAAGGGGATCTTCTGCGAGTCAAAAGGGGGAAGGCCACAGAAAAATCAGGTCATTGTTACGACATTCCAAAAAGGGCCTACCACAGCTTAACTTCAAAGGGACTTTGTTAGTAGGGAGAGTTTAGGCTATTCCCAAAAGGTATCTTTAAAACATAGGCAACTATAGTATATTACTAATATCTACACAACTTTATAACCTACAATTGTATAGATCAGAAGTCCATCATGTGTCTCACTAAGCTAAAATCAAGGTGGGTTGACAGGGTTGTGTTTCTCTCTGAGGATCTAGGGGAGAACACATTTCTTTGCCTTTTCCATGTTCTAGAGGACATACACGTTCCTTGGCTCATAGCTCTTTCCTCCATCTTCAAAGCCAGTAATGCTCCATCTCTCTGGCCATTCTTCCATTATTATATTTCTTTCTCTGACCACAAGCTGAAAGATTCCCCAGTTTGAAGGACCATGTGATTAGATTGAACTCACGTAGCTAACCCAGCATAATCACACATCTCAAGGACCTAACGTAATCCAGTCTGTAAAATTCCTTTCACCTCATAAGTTAATCCACTCACAGATTCCAGGGATAATGCATGGAAACATTTGGGATACCACAGAAAGATCTTGAAATTGAAAGACTTACAGTTTTCTCTTACAGGATTTTTTTTCTCATTTTCCAAATGCCATAATTATTTTCCAGCTTTTCATTCAGTGATTATTTTATAGTAGAAATATAAATCCATGTGCATATAAAAACATTAAGTTTTTAGCCTCCCCTACAAAGGCCTTGTTAACATTTGATTGGGTTAATATTAGATATCAACAGCCACTGATTAACAATTGTATTGACCAAAAAAAAAAAAAAAAAAACAAAAAACAGAAGTAACACAACGTGAACCTGTACTAATTCTCAAGCTCTTCTTTCCCAGGCACTTTATATCTCCCATTTCATTTAATCATCACAATGACCTTGCAAAATGAATGGCATTAGTTCCATTTTACAACCAAATAAAACAATTAAAAATACATTGCCCAAGTCAAACAGATAATAAGAAATGGAGCCAAGATCCAAATTCAGAGCCCTATCTAACTCCAGAGTTCCTATTTTTTCATTTATAGCCAACAGCCACTAAAGAATAAAACCCCATCCTAGGTGCCTTATAATGTTCTCTTCTCCCGTAATCAGAAATAGCAACTACTCCAGGAACAATATCAATCACTCCACTAAGCAGATACTTTAGCAGGGTAAGACATGCGGACACATGATTAGAGCTTCTTGAGCGGCAGACTAACAAGGTTCTGAGGATGGCCAGGATCTTGCAGACAGCTGCTTTTTATTACTTTTCATGACATGGATTGTCTTTCTCATCCTTCCCAATTACATACATAGAAGTAGATGGGGATATGAGGAAGAGAAAGAGAAGTGTGCCTCAGTATCCTCATCTATAAAATGGACATAACCAAAGACCTTAACTAACCCCAAATGATTGTTGGAGGATTGAATTAGCTAATGTATGTAAAGCACTTAGTTCCTGTCACATAAGAAGCATTATTACCCTTACCATGACCACCACCACCACCACCATCACCATCATCATCACTATCATCATCTTCATCTTCATCAAGAATTCATACTTAAATACTAACACATGTCAAAATACAAGGGCCAGAAGGTCTCTATATGTAGGCAAGAACTCCAGAGCATGAGCTAAACAAACTACTTCCTTATGTTTCTGGTCTTCTTTGATCTCAAATGCAGGCATTGACTAAACAATAAACACCTTCATTGAATTTTTATTGTTTCATTACCAATACAGGCCTTTAGTCCTTAATTCTATTTCTTTCCTTAGTAATCAAAAAAATTCAATTCCCAGCCTGTCCACTTTTTAAATTTATGTATGTATAATTTCTCTTATAATAAAATATCATCAAATTTCACTTTTAGGAACATCTTAGAAATACAATATAGAATTCTTTGTAAGTAGGTAACTCCAAATGAATGATGTCACTTACTCTCTCATCCAAACTATTTTGTCAAAAACTCAATTAACTCAGTATGTTCACCTGCAGTGTTTCAACCCTCATTTTTCTCATCTCTTCTAGACACTCTTTAATGCTTTAACTTCCATCCCAAGTGCTCTCTTTGAAGTTTTTGTTTGTGCTTTTGTTTTATCTCCCTTCATTGTCTCCCACTGTCTCCAATCTTTCCTGTTTATTTTTGGAGACTTAGGGCCAACTGTTCCCCTCTCCTATGCTTGGGCTTCTGATCCCTCTCCTCAGGGAAGGTCACCCTGCTCCTTCCATAGGCTTCCTGAGCTTCTCCTCTTCCTCCTGCTGCGTTCTCTCTTCTCTCATGCTGACTCCCTGGGCTCCCTCTTGCTCCATATGCCAGCTCCTTTTCACTTCCCCTTCAGCTGCCAACAGTAAAAGTTTGGCTAAAGCTGCTTCATCAGCTTTCTTCTTAGCACACAGTCGTTTGCTTCAATAGAGCTGAAGCCATTTCAACCCCTCTTTTCACCGGAGTCTCATGGTTTTTATCCTCCAGTGCTGCTTCCCATTCCTCCTCAGCAAGACGCCAACTTCAGCAGACTGTCTCCACCTGCTCTCCATTTCCGGTTCTTCATCTTTGTCCCTTCCATGGGAGCTCCCAGTAGCTTTTAATACCTAGAGTCTGAGACAGAATCCCATCTGTTTGGCTTATAACGTAATTCATTTCCTCATGGCTTACTACAGGAGCAGAGTACTTCTTAGAACACGTACCCACTCGAACATAGAGGGCTGAGGTTTTAACTACACAAACACGCAGGACTGACTGACATCGAGAGCTAAGAAGGTACATGATGTAAGGAATGGTGCATGGAGCTTTAAGCCAGAAACCTGCTTCTTAAGAATGATTCTACCACTCAGTCCTTGTTTGAATAAAATGATTTACTTAACCTCTCTGGGCCCATTTAATCTCCAAAATGTGGTGGCCAAACCTATCATCTTTACCGCATAACAAACTACCCTAAATCCAGCAGCATGAAACAACAACTATTTTACTATGCTCATGATATCTGGGACTTCCATGAAGAGTCCCAGATGGCTGGGGCTGGAACAGCAGGGGATGGAAGACAGACTTTCTGGACAGCTTCTTCGTCCACATAGCTTGTGGCCTGGACCTCCTCACAGCATGGTGGCCTCAGGGAGGCTGAACTTCTTACAAGGGACTGCAGACCCCAAAATGTGGAAATCCTGTTTAGTAAGGAAGAACCTGCATGGCACTTTATGACCTAATTTCAAAAGTCACGGAATGCCCCTTCCACTGGGTTCTGCTGATTGAAGTACCATACTTTTCAGACTATAAGATGCACCCCCTCCCAAATTTGGGAGGAATAATGGTTGTTAATGCTGCTGTTGAGTTCTGTTTACATTTACATTGGTGAATAGTATGTTATTTATGTTATTAAATATTTTACCACATTTTTTGCTTCAAAAAAAATTTTTTTCCTATTTTCCTCCTCTAAAACCTAGGTGTGTCTTATGGTCTGAAAAGTATAGTAGTTACAAGTTGGCTCAGATTCAAGGGAGAAGAATTAGACTTTGTCCCTTGAGGTGGGAGTGGCAAGGTCATACTGTAGAAGCACATGAAGGATGAAAGTTACCATAGTGGCCATCCTGAAAAATACAACGTGACATATCCCTACCTTCCCTCCCAGTCTAAAAATATGACTCTAAGGTTTACTTAGACTCTCAGTAGATGCTCAACAAAAATTTAGCCACTGCAACCTGAAAAGTAACGTGAAAATCATGGGATTTTGGCTTTTTATAAACACAACATATCAAGAAGAGAATTCAAAACTACACTTGTTCAAGCATCAAGGTGTGTACCACAGGTTGAAGTCTCTCATAAATGTAATAGGAATTCAAACAAAAAGGGTATCACTGAAGGACAGAGTAGTCAAAGACAGCATCACAGAGTGGAAACAAATTTACGAATCTCTCATTGCTCATGTTATCTCATCTAATCCTCGTATGAATCCTGAGTGGTAAATATCACACTCCTTACTTTACAAACCATGAAGCTGAAACTCAGAGATGTTAAGGGCACTGACCCAAGGTCTCATTGGCAGTTAAAGTGGTCTCAGTGACACATTAGAGGAAGTAGTACCAGGTTCAACTGGGATTGAAGGTGGGTTCTCTGTGTAAGATTTCCCATGACTAAGAGAAAAAACTATAATTCTTAGCTTGGGGACAACATGAATAAAGTCAAGAAGTGTAAAGGAGCGAGAGTGGCAGCAGCAGGAGTCAGGCGTTGGGATGTTGCCTGGGCTGCTTGAAGTGGAGAGTTACTATTGGGTTGCAGCAAATTATAAGTTCTGTCCGGTGCAGCAGTGTCCACATGTGACAACATACAGCCTGAGTTTACTTGACTTCATCAGAGAAAGACATTTTCGTACCATGGCATTTACCAGTTTCTATGAAGGCACCCAAACATAGTCTGGTCTGCCTAATTTTGTTGATCACTTAGGCCAATTCACTATAAAAACCTGGTTTCTGGCCATTACCATGCAAATTACTATCATGTTTTAGCATTTCATATTGAATATTTACAAAATATTTGGCAATAATCTGGCAGCTACTACTTCCATCCACAAAGAGAAATGGGTGACAATTGGTATGATTTTCATTTGTAAATGAAGGCATTGGCCAGTAAAGATGGATATTAAAATTACAATTTCAAGATTTTCATTAAATCCCTGGAACCACACACATATCCCCATCACTTCATTTTTTACATCATTTTGAAATAGTGAGCCCTCAATGAGATTCTTTAAAATTGTATAACGCTATGTATGTCTGCCTTTGGTTTTAATTCTCAGACATATTTCCATAGTTATAGATGAAGAACCCAAAGGGTGTTGGGAGAGAAGAGAGATCTAAGACAAAGGTACAAGTCCAATGTCCCTTCACGGGTTGATTTCATTCAGTACATAGTTTTGACTGTCCTCTGTGATGAAGGCCCACTGAGATTTTAGAGGGCTAACCATCCAAAGAGGAGGAGGGAGAGGGCCAGGGAAACTACCAGAGCCTGCAGGATACTTAAATTGCTATACAGACTCTGCTATTTAACCAAGAAAGGATATCCTCCCAAATGTCCACCAATTGGAGGACCAATTGACTAGACTGTGGTACATCCACTCAATGAAATATTTAATACAATGATAAAAAGAATAGAAAGGATTAATATATATTTTTACAAGACATCTCCAGGACATATTGTCAAGTAAATAAAAGCAAAGTGAAAACTATGTATAGCATACCACATTTATGTGACAAGAAGGGGTGGGGAATGAATCTATACATACTTATTTCCTCATATTTTAAAAAATAAATATGGAGAGAAAAAATAAAAATTAATAAAATTGGTTATAGGGTATGAGGTAAAAGAAAAAAGTTCCCTTTCCCACAAACATAGGCATCAGTAGCATGAGCTGTAGATGGGGGCGCTCTTTAGGAGCATAAGTACCTTGCCAAAGTCAGAGCAGGCATCAGCTCAGATCCCTCAGTCACATCATAGGCTCCAGAAAGCTCTGCCTCAATAATATTTCATCCCCAGTCCTGAAAGTGGCCCTGAGCAGCTTCAGGTACAATTTTGGATGCTGAGATTGTGGGACTTGCTGAAGACAACAGCTACCATGCTTCCAGGCTGACCTGTCTGGCTGAGCTGGTATTCCACTTTCCCCTTTCTACAACATGCATATACCTCACTAAGTGTAGGAGGAACACATTTCAGCCCATAATATATTAAGTAACTGCCCATCAGCTACAGCCACTTAACAAATGCATTAAGAGCAGCACCTCATTGCCTCTTAGATCTATAAGGAATTACCTCAGCTAAAAAGATCCCAGCCTCAGCTACAGCACTTACTTGCTCAGGACCTAGACCTACAGTATTAACAATGATAAATACAGGAACAATGAATTTTATCAAGCACATATTACATTCTAGTGACTATAAGAGTTTCAAATACTTGTCTCACTGAGTCCTCACAATACTCCTAGCAAATACCTACTAATATTATTTCTATTTTGCTGATGAGGAAAAGTGAGTCCCCAAGAGGTACAGAATGTCACTAGTGGGTGACAGAGTGGCATTTGAAACCCAGGCATCTTAAAACCATGCTCTGAAGCTCATGCCAGTCCGCCTTGCAGACTGAAAATCTGTAACCCTCTGCTCAGACAAGGGCTGGCTGATCCAGAAAAAAACAGCATGGAGTGAAGTGCAGTAACAAAATCAAAGGAATAATACACCTGGTCCTGTTCTCTAAGCCAAGGTATTATTAAGATAAGATATCCATACAAATTGGAATAAGTAAATAACAGCACAAGACATAATGCTACCAAACTGTCCATCAGACCCTCAGTATTCCAGAGAGATATAAAATAGTTCTAAGAATCCCCAAACTCACAAATTGTCTTTTAGCATGTAATTGTTTTTCTTAATTGTATCACTCATGGCTTCATGCAGAGCATCACTTCACACGTGATCAGAGTGCAGACAGACTGAGCAGCTACGGGGCTTGCTCAGTCACTGAGGGGCTCACTCTGCCCACAGCTTCATAAAGATCGAAAGTCACCCTTCAGCTCAGTTATCAGTCAACCTCCAATGGGCCATGGGACAAACTTGGATTCTGAAATAGTTAAATCTGTGAATGATAACCCAAGAATTCTCAAAGTAAGGTTTAGTGACTATGTTTAAGGCAAAATGAAAGAAACAAATAGTCAATGACAGGATTACCAGGTCCCTTTCTGAATGCCTTGCTTGCTCTCTCATTTGCTTGCACAACTCTGATACTGACACCTACCTCTAAAGCTAAATTACATCCCTAGAGATGTGTTTTGCCTTCCTTATAGCTTTTAGGACTCTTCATCAAAGGAGCTTGGGTTGCCTCAAGCCACACATAGAGCGCTTTACACCTTTCACAGACGCTGGGCAGAGGCAGATCAGTTACTGTTAATTACAGATGCTTTCTGTCATAATGGGCCCGATTTTCAAAAGAGTCTCAATTGCATAGCTCCCAAATGCCGTGCACAAACCTGGTAATGGACCATGCAAATTGAATACTTAGTGGGTCTGTGTGCATTGCGTTCCAAGGGCTGCCTTTGAAAATTTAGCCTCATAACTCCAAAGCAGTTGTAGCATCGTAATCTGTCATCATTAGCAACAATGCTTGACTTGGTGCTCAACATTCTTATTAACCATGCAATTATGAATGCAGACAATGTTTAATTACTTTTACAAAAATACAGCTGTGTTGTTGGGGACCTGTCACTTACTGCTCATTAATGATTGATTTTTTTAACCATCTAGATTGTTTTCGTGAGAACAGCAGATTAACTATAAAGAATTCATTATTGGTCATTAAGGGACATTAAAATGAAAAACCTTTACCTGGCTTGCTGCATTTGAATGGCTGAGACTGTCTCACTAATATGGGGGGAAAAAGCAAAAAACTCATTTTTTCAGAGCTCTGGACTGAGATGAGGTAGAGTGAAGAGAGAAATTAAGAAAAAAATCTCTTTTTGCTGTAATAAAACATTGATTACACTTTACAATGGCAATAATTTACCCCAAATAATTACTTCAGCTATTGTCCAGCTTGTTTAAGAGCTGACAGAGCTGTGGGTACCAATCGATCCAGTGCAGATTGCTAATAATGGGCTATTTTGAAAAGGTAGCTCTTTCTCCATGCCTCCCATGCACTGGGAGACACTAATTCCTTTCCCATATTGTACACTATATTAAAGATGAATCAGGGCATTATTTTATGGCCAAACTTTCTTATGCCTTGGACACAGAGAGTCAGGTTCTGCTCCATCAAATGTCTCCTGGACATACTGTGATAAAATGCCCTTTACCACTGCCTACCTGCAAAGATAATACATTTTAAAACCTGGTGAGACATTAGAAAAACCCGATTGCTCAATGCCATGCCCTCCCTGATTTCCAGCTCTAATGCTCACTGAGTCCACACATGGGGCTCTTTATTTCCACACTTGCTCAGCAGCTGCCAGAATCCTGGAAGATTTAACCTGAAGGAGAGGTACTTAATGAATTACAACACCTTTTCTTCTGTTCTGACTCACCCTTATTCCAAGTCTCCTTTAAAACTGCTGCCTTAGTTCTTTTCAATAATGTTTTGTGGGTTTTATTTCTGATAACAAGTGTAATGTGTATTTGGGAAATAAAGAAAAGCAGGAAATACTGAAAAGCACATAAAGTTAAAGTTATCTGTAGTGTCCCACCCAGAAATAACTGCTGCTGACATTTTACATTTGTTTCCAGTATTTCTTCTATGAGCATTTTTTTATATAGTTGCATGACCTTGGGCGAGTTACTTATCCTCTCTTTGTTCAGTTTTCTTCTCTGAAATAGAGAAATACTGGGCTGTTTGTCTTCCTGGAGTGGAGTTGTGGGAGTTCTTTATATATTTTGGAGATCAAACCCTTGTCCAGTTGACAATAGCCAAGCATTGGAAGTAAGCCTAATTGCCAATCAGTAAACAAATGGATCAAAAAACAGTGGTACACCGAACTCAAGGTGGCCAAGTGGGGTGCACGAGGCGGCGGACCGCAGTGGACACACATTCGTGCACAGATAAACCAGGCAAAAACAGGCAGCGAGACAGACTGTGTGATGCAGGTCCCCAGAGCCAGGAAGTGAAGCCTAAAAGCACCCATTGAAAATACTTGTAGGGGCTGGGGTGCTGGGAGGGAGTCCCAGCCTCACAGGAGAGTTCGTTGGGGAGACCCACGGGGTCCTGGAGCATGCGCAGGCCCACCCACCCAGGAATCAGCACCGGAGGGGTCCAGTTTACTTGGGGGAAGCAGCAGAAGTGACTAAAATCTGGCATAGAGTGGAGCAAGTGCCATTGTTCCCTCTCGGACCCCACCCCCACATCCAGCATCACAACCCAGCAACTGGGCTGCCCCGCCCTGGTGAATGCCTAAGGCCCCACCCCTTACTACGTAACAGCCACAACCAGACAAAAACAAAAAACCAAAACCAAGGATGGCTCAAAAGGGAGAACAGACCAGGGCCCCGGAGCTAATTCATCTGACTGACCAGGAGGTAGTCAGCCTATCAGATGCAGAGCTCATAGTGCTGGTAGCCAACCTATCAGAAGCACAGTTCAAAGCTCTGGTGATTAGGAAGCTCACAGAATTAGTTGATTTTGGTCACCTTCCAGGCAAGAAGGAGCTGGAAAGAAGTATTCCAAGTCATGAAAGTCAAGGACCTCCATCCAAGATTGCTCTATCCAGTGAAGCTTTCATTTAGAATGGAAGGGAAGATAAAGTGCTTCTCCGATAAGGTCAAGTTAAAGGAGTTCATCATCACCAACCCCTTATTATATGAAATGTTAAAGGGACTTATCTAAGAAAAAGAAGATAAAAAATAGGACAGTAAAAAGACAGCAAACTCACAGATATTAACAACCAGACCTAAGACAAAAGCAAACTAGGCAAACAACAAGAACAGGAACAGAAACACAGAAATGGAGATCACCTGGAGGGTTAGCAACAGAGGAGTGGGAGGAAGAGAGAGGGGGAAAAGGTACAGAGAATAAGTAGCATAGATGGGGGGTAGAAAATAGACAGGGGGAGGGCAAGAATAGTGTGCGAAATGTAGAAGCTAAAGAACTTATAAAACATGGACATGAACTAAAGGGGGGAATGTGGGTGGGAGGGGGTGTGCAGGGTGGAGGGGAATGATGGGGGAGAAATGGGACAACTGTAATAGCATAATCAATAAAATATAATTTTAAAAAGTTATAAGAACTACAAAAAAAATAAACAGTGGTAATTTACACAATGGAATAGTATGCAGCAAAAAGAAAGAAGGAGCTCCTACCCTTCAAAACAACATGGATGGGACTGGAGAGCATTTTGCCAGGTAAAATAAGACAGGCAGTAAAAGACAAATACTATATGATCTCACCTATAAGTGAAACCTAATAGACAAAAGAAACAAGTGAGTAAAATAGAACCAGAGACATTGAAATAAAGAACAAACTGATAGTAACCAGATGGGAGGGGGGAGGGGAGTAACAGAGGAAAGAAAGGGAAGGGTCATCAAGGACCCATGGACAAAGTCAATGGGGGTAGGATTGAGGGTGGAAGGTGGGGGTGAGTGGGGTGGGAGGGAGTGGTGGGAAGAAAATGGGGACAACTGTACTTGAACAAAAATAAAAAAATTAAAGAACGACAGAAAGAAAGAAAAATAGATAAATAATAGCACCTATTTCACTAGGTGATTATGAGAATTGAATGAGTCAGTATTTGGAAAGCATTTAGAAGAGTGTCTGACACAGATTAGGAGCTACGTACATTTTAGCTATCATAGTTTTACAAATTTTGGAGTGAGAAAGAGTATAAAAGAAAGATAAGTGTCTAAGAAAAAGGCGAATACCATATGATTTCACTTGTATGTGGAATCTTAAAAAACAACAACAATTGAAACAGAGCCAGACTAAAAGAAAAGAGACCAAAGGGATGGTTACCAGAAGGGAGGGGCTGGGGGATGGGTGGAAAGGTTAAGGAGAATATAGTCAACAACATTGTGATAAATTTGCATAGGAACAGATGATTACTAAAATTAATAGGGTGATCATATTATGAAGTAGAAAAATATTAAATCACTATATTGTACATTTGAAACTAATATAACCAAAATAATATTGTCTACCAGCTACATTTAGAGAAAAAAATTAAAAGAAAATTATCATAACTGGTAAACACTGCTAAAATATTAAATTCCCTGGTGATGCTGATGCTGCAGGTCTAAGGAGCCACACTTGGAGAACCACTGCTTTATGTAATATAATTATAATGAGAAAAGCCAACCTCAAATGAGAAAAACACTAATAACAGATGAAAGTGTATTTGGTCTAGTGAGCTTCCTCTGGAGGGAAGGTTTGGAGGGACTTGAGAGGGCTGTTGTGCTATAAAGAATAATGTGGTAAGTGGAAAAGATAACTTCCATTAGACAAAAGAGCTGAGAGGGAGTGCGAACCTATCACTCCTCCTGTCAGCTTTGGTCTGAGTCATTGCTAGGTAGTAAATCTTTCACTTACATAACCACTCTATCCAGCTCAAGATATTCCAGTGTCCTGCTCGGAAGGGATCACCAGAAATTTGAAACCCAGGCTCGGAGAAGCAAACCTTCAGACATCCAGTGCTCAGCTAAGCGTCCAGAACCACTGAGGCAATCCACTGCTCTCCCTGACTTTGCCGTCACCCCAGAGTGCCCAGGGGGTGGAGAAAAATAAAGTCAATATGAATATGTAAGCATCTTAGAGGGCATCATTCTGTCGCTATTGTTTTATATTCAGCTTTTTCTCTACATAATATGAGCTTTTCCCATCTTCTTTAAAAAATTAATCTCTATTAAAACATTCCATCATATGAATATACCATAATTGTTAACTCACCCCTTTTGTTGGTTGTTTTTACTTCTTTAATTTCCTCTATTATAAATAACTCTGTGCTTATTTTTATTCATGGTTTATCTTTTATTCCCTTCATGAATACTATTAAAAATTCTCTGATTTGGAAGTCTGAATCTTAAAGACAAAAGGTTTAGAATCACTGCACCAGAGTTGGTAATTATAGCAGAAACTTTACAGTCATTGAAGTCAGCTTTCTAATACCTATTATCCAATAAAGTAAAAATTGTCAGAATGCCTTTGTTGAAGAGCCACACAATTGCCTATCACATGACACATTTTGTCTCAGAGACAAATATACAAAATGATTTGTATATTTCCACAGTAACTTTTGGTTATAAAGATATTGATATGTTGACTTGTAAACCTGTTCGTACCTAACGTAAAAGAATAAATGAATATTTTGAATCAATGAATGATTGGATGCCGAAACATCTACTTAATAACATGAGCAGAAGTCACTCTCAATATTGGTGAAATCTCATACTAATGGAAGAAAATACGTTAAAAATTATCTCTTTGAGTAACATGTACATTGCTGGAGTCTACATGGTTTTCATATTTTTACTCTTATCAGGTTAAATATAAACTAATAAGTTATAGTTAGTCCCTTGAGGTGAACACAGAACATCTGAGTGATAACACAGCCATCATATGGAGGTCATCTGCAGTGAAATTGTCAGCTCCAACTCATTCTTCATGACAGCTCCCAGAATACTAAAGCATAAGTGATTTCTGATTAAAGGATCTCCTCTCATCACACAATGCTATGAAGGGGCCATCACTTTCCATAGGTGGTTCTCAACCCTTGCTGGCTTAACTGTGGCGATTTTTAAAAGAGGTTCTTTTAAAGGTGAGGAGCTTGCTAGAGTTATCTGGGGAGCTTTCAAAAACTACCAGTGGCCAGGTCTCAGCTGGGGATACTCAGAGTCGCTGGGATAGGGCATAGACATCGGTACTTCATACAGGGTCCTCCACTGATTCGAATGTACCACCACAGTTGAGAAGCACTGTTTTAGGTGATGTAGATACTAGTATAACATAACTTCAGGCACATCAAGACTTCAAAAAGGCACTTACCTCAGAAAGTGCGACAGGCATCACTTTGCTGTGCAAAGACAAATTCGTTCAGTCATTGATTAGCTCTGTCAGCACTAGAAGGAATATAAGTCTCCAGAGGCCATAAATATAGCTCATCAAGTTGCAAACTTGTGCAATAATATGGGAAAGAGCAATGAAATGCCAAACTGAAATAATTGGTGGGCAATCCTGGCACCAACATGTCATTGGGATGAACTGGAAATATGTTATCAGGTATTTTGGATTTTCAACATCTATTTATAGTAACTACTAAAATGGAAATGGATGCACTTGTACTCAGGTTGATAACATTATTAAGTGGCAAGAAAATCTCTTCTCAGCTCATTGGGTCCCATTATCTCTGAGGATTTCTATGATATAGATTGTGCCTTATCCTCAGAAAGCCACCATCCCTGAAGCTTACCAGCTCCTTCCACTGAGAGTCAAATAAACTGGCAGTGAGAATCCAGTCAAATTCCCTAACAGAATAATGACAGTGTGGAACTTCGATCTCAGAGTCAGTGACTTATTACCTAATTTACTTTATTTTTTTTTCTCTCTCTTCTCTCTCTCTCTCTCTCTCTCTCTCTCTCTCTCTCTCTCTCTCTCTCTCTCTCTCTCTCTCTCTCTCTCTCTCTCTCTCTCTCACACACACACACACACACACACACACACACACACACACACACAGCAAGCAGTTAGCAAACAGAAATACTGCTAGGCCAGGCTAGACTTTCATGTAGGTCCTTTGACTAAATAGACACTTGATTCTAGACAAATACTCAATCTCTTTTGGTCTCATCTTTCTCAACTGTTAGCCATAAATAAGAGTAAGTAATTATTATTGTCCCTTTAATTTCAAAACAAGATACCTGTGAAAGTTCATCACCTCCCCAGAAACGATGTTAGTGAAGTATGGGTAGCTGGTAAAAATCCAAGGATGGCACAACTACAAATCCAATGGCCACAGCCCTTCAGCTCACCTGGGAATCAATGTAGTGGTGTGGACACAGGGACTGCAAATGTGATTTAACCCACAGAACTGGGATGTTGTAAAGACTGTTCAGCAATATAGTCATTGTAATGTGAGTTCTGATGCTTGAGAGGACATTTTTCTTCAAAATGTTTATTTACACTTATTCAGGGACCGACTTCAAGTGGGACCACTTAGATCGTAATTTAGCAACTTCTGGAAACTTTGCTCATGTTTTGGAGCATTAATATTAGAAAAGCCTGGTGGGTAATTCAATGGCAGAAGATATATTACATCAAGTCTACTCATGCAGATTTCCAGGATGACCAAGACTCACTTCCAAACACAAAGTCAATGAACAAAGGAGGGAAGTCATTTCCTTTGATAAAACTAGGCTTACATATTTTTTATGGAACTGAAGCTGGGCATTGCCAATGTGAATAAATAAGATTGATAATGGTCCATTCATAAACAGTAACTCCTGGTAATTTAAGACCTTACAATATATTTTAAAGAAAGACACACACAAAGTTTAAAGGAATATTTAAGCCATGTCTGCAAAGCCTTCAAGCAATACAGTCCATAATCAAAATAATAATAGACCTTTAATGATAGAAACATTAGCCGATTTTGTAATGGTATTGTAAATCATATCTAAATAACAATATTGATAAGATGAACCTTTCAAAATCACCCAAGACACCTTTTAACAGATAATTAAAACTAGGGAGTAGAGATAGCTCTTCTGTCGTTCATAATATTGTAGCTGTGAACATCCCACGGTGAATGATTTTACTTCAGTAACAACCCCAACATTCAGTCAGCAATTACCACATCAGATTTTATCTACTGGTAACAACTGGTTCTAAAGATATTGCCCTGCATGCATTAATTTCATTTGCTAATAAAGTTTCCTGTTATAAAATGCAAAAAATATTAATCTAATACAGCAAAAGATACATAAATATCTTTCTTACAAAGCAATGATACACCAGCATTTCATTTCTATTTCAAATTTTAAGTGGGTAAAGTATATTAGAAGGAGAGAGAGTAACAAACTATAATCTGCAGTGAACACAATAACATAACTAAGCACCAACAAATTTTCTGTAATTCCACATATTGTAATTTATATTACCCTGTTACTTGCATAACAATGGGAGACTGCTCATTTCTAAATACTGAACCCAAGGAGCATATGCATTTTATCTTTTCTACAGAATTCAGGGAGGCCACTACTGATTTCACTTAACTCCCTTGGAGCAACAAGCAAGCATGGACTGATGGAAACATTTAATAAAGATGTAGATGTGACCAATGATGACAAACTAGTTTCCCCAGGGCACACAGTCCCTGGCACACAGTCAGCAATCTGTAAAGATGTGTTGAATGTAGGAGGAGAGGAGCTCTATTGTGTTCCTCAGAGTTCCTCTATTGTGAGCCTTCTGTTTACTGGATACCTTTTTCCTTTCCACCTTCCCTTTCCCCTGCTGAGCTTGCCCAAATACCATCTTCATCCCTAAGTGAGGAGGCCAAAGCAGGGATTCCTCTCTTTCCCATCATTACTACCTCTCACTAACTTCCTGTCCTCATATTTACAATGTGACATGTCACCACTGCCTGAACTAGACTCAGCGTTTGGCCAGCTCTATTTCTTCCTCTCCAACCCTAGGTTCTCAACCAGCTTATTTCTATTTCAGAACTTTAAATCTGAAGATGTTACAGTTGTTAAAATAGCAGTGGAGAAATGAATTTTGACCAAAACTAACAGGTGTGACATTTTGCTCTCCCGTGTCCAAGGACTCGTTCACGATCATCACCTCTTTGTTAAAGGCATGCCTTGACTTTCTACAGGAGATGGTCTCACTGATGGCTCTGCCAACCTTGGGAAGCCTGGTCATCCTACTGGAATGAAAACAAAAAGTGTCTGTTGAATCAATTAAACCTAAAGCAAAAATAAACACACTGCCACCTTCTCTAGCATAAGCATAGTGGTCCCACAGGCCACTGTCAGGGGCAGTTGAGTGCATCTGTACACAGAGTCTAGGCCCTGCCTTGAGACATTGGTCAGACAAGAGGAGTGTTGTACACACCAGAGCCGGTGCCTGTTCAACACTGGGAGGTGTATCCACATGGTCCAGGCAGGAGCGCTCAGGTCTCTCTTGGGAAATGTGGCATTCTCACATATGATATAGTACTGGCTGGAGTCCTAGAGAGCAAGCACAGGAATGTAGGAGATTTATAGACTGAAAACATGCACACAGACAGCAGTACCGAGTTCACTCAGGAAACATGTGCTGTGACCTCACTGTGGGAGGCCTAGGTGAGACCCCTCGAGCTTGGCAGAAACTCTAGTGGGAACTCAGTGTGGATATGTACAGATCAGAGCTGTAAATCTGGCAACAAATAGTCTTTAGTAGTCTTACTAAGACTGTGAAAACACAGGCACTTTTAAGAGAGCCACGTCAGGAAAGAGGGAGGCCATTTGGAAAGCTGACTCTCACACAGAACTGTTTCTAGGCATCCAGGGTGACACAGGAGAAGCCAGGGCTGGGTTTTCCCTTCAGCCCCAAGGAGGGCTGTGCCTCTGAAGGGGACGCACTAATTTGATGACAGCGTCTGGTTCAGTCCAAAATGCAAGCCAAGGCACCTCTGTAAAATATATAATAAAGCTTTTAAAAATTTATCCAGCCAAAATTTTATCATTTCATTAAATTTTATATTCTCTGTTAATTGGAAGTCACACTCAAAGAGCAGCAAGTGAGCTAAAAGGAGGAGGAAGTGATGGAGGTAGAGGAGCCCAGAAGAGCACGCACCAACTGTACTTTACCATTCAGGACAAAAAGGCTTTATTGACTCGGCCTCACACGTACTGAGCCTCTGCTCTTGGCTTTCATAGCACTTTTATTCTGGAATCCATTTCCAGAGTTTATGGCCTCCAAGATTTTATGATCCTTCCCAAGAAAGCTTTCTTCACCTATTAATATGCATTATGGTTCCTCTTCTTGGTGGTTCTTGTGAAAGCCAAACACTTTTTATGTAATACACATGTAGCTTGGATAGAAACTTTTCAGTGGATTTGGATAAAACTTTTGTGTTTTTGGAATGTGTATGCATGTGCATGTGTGTGAGAGAGAGAGATGAATTATAAATAGATTCTATCCATTCTACTTAGTCTAAAGAAAGAAGGGGGAAAAGGGATAAAAATCCTCAAACTGTAATTTTTATTTCATCTCAAGAGTCTTCTACTGCTTGTCTTATGATTTTTGAATGGACTCTTGGTCTGAAATTATAGCCCACCAACACTTAATTTGCCTAAACTTAGTTCTACAGTGACACCAGAGAAAATAGCAAAATTACAACAAAAGACTCTCAGGCCAACTCTTCTGTAACTAAGATGGCCAGTCCTTTTATTTCCCAGTACTTACGTTCTCAAGTCCATTTTTTCAGTTCACCATCTAACAACCTAAGAAAGCAAACACTGTCACCCTGACTTTACTGCTCAGAGGATGTTTTTCAACTAGTGTTACTTGCAGGTCTCAGCTGGAAAGAATGAGCAAATGCCACAGACTCTCCCTGTCTTTCCCCGGATGGCATGGGAGTGCATTTTCTCACTGTGTTTTGTCATTGACATTGGCCACACTGCAACTCTGCAGGCACAAGGATTGCTGTCACATCCCAGAATCTATCTGCAAGTAAAACCCCTACCTAAATGCTCAGATGACCACTGCATAGATTAAGCTAACTAAACCGTGGCACCTTTATTAGAGGGAAGGTATGCCTTAAGGTAGGAAGCACAGTAAACAAACGCTTTATCAAGAATTATTTTCACTGCTTTCCTGTGCTTTCTGAGTCATCTCAGACAGGTTCTCAAAACCAAATGCCTCCCAAGGACCATCTAGTTCCATACATAATACATATGTGTGTATACATGTGTATATATACCTATATATGTGTATGCACACACATGTACCTTGTAAAGTGAGAATAACATTTCCTTCCTATATCTTCGACATAAAGGACCTGACAACATGTGTTTTCTAGGGACTACTGTTTTTTTAATTGTTGTTCATGTACAGTCGTATCCATTTCCCCCACCACCACTTCCCACAATCCCACCCACCTCCACCTCCCACCCTCGATCCTTCCCCCTTTGGTTTTGTCCATGGGTCCTTTTTATACATTTTCCTTGATGACCCTTCCCCTTCTTTGACCTGTTATCCTCCTCCTGTTCCCCTCTGGTTACTGTCATTTTGTTCTTTATTTCAATGTCTCTGGTTATGTGTTGCTTGCTTAACTGTATTTTTTTTATTAGGTTACTGTTTTTTAACAAAAATTGGAAGGGGGGAATAGTAATAATAATGACAAATATTTCTCAACTTCTTACCTCAGTTCTTCCTAGGCACCATAATAAGCATTTTTATAAACACCCAATCTCATTCAATCTTTATTAACCTTTTATGATGTAGGTGCTATTGTTATTACAGTGTCACAAGGGAGGAAAGGGAGACATATGCCCGTGTCATAGAGGCAGCCAGAGATTCGAATTCATGTTCCTCTGCCTCTGGCAGTGCAGCTCTTAACTGCTGTGAACTAGAATGTAGAAGGAGAACTACTGGCCTTTGCTTTGACTCAAAAGAAAAAAAAGACATAATAAATGTGCCTATTTTAAGTATGTGTATATATATCTTAATTATGATATATATTTAACTATACAAATAGATTTAAACTCTAAAAGTTTTTCAAATTCTCCAGTATGATACGCACATAATTTGTGAATTAAAACTTAACTGAGCACACCACTATTGGCAAATTACAAAACACTCAAAACTTCTATCAACTCAGCCTCCATTCCATTATCAAGAGAGGAGCTGCTTATGCATTTTTATTCTGGCAATTAAGGACAAGTGTGTTTTGTAAAGTGAAGGTTATTTTGACTTTGATAAGTATATTGCTCACTGTCTGATCATAAAGGGCCAGCGCTGGAGAGGGATAACAGAATACTTTGTCCTTCGTTGCAGGCATGATGGCTGGGCCTCCCTCACTGTAAATTTCCGAATATTTGATGGCCCCAGTGTCAGCAGCAAAATGATGCATAACAAACAGAACAATCCATTATGTGCCACTTCTTGATTCAATGCCGAGTCAGGGATGGAAACAGTCTACTTTAAATGGGTTTTCTGAAATAACACACAGACTGTGTGCATTGGAGAGACCTGAAGAGGAAAATTGAAGCTTGTTTTTTTCTCTAAACTAGCCTTTGAAATTGACAATCTGGAGTGACATGAACCCCAGTGCCACCATCATTGGATTGATACCAGGAAGAGCAGGGTACACAGGTTTCAGTCAGCCAGGAAAAAGGAAACACAGCTGATTTTGAATAGGAAGGAAAAAAAAGTGTTTGATGAAAGCCAGAGAAATAAATTGCCTAAATTCTTTGATGAAGAAGAGACAAAGGGAATGGGTTTGTGAAACAATGTGCAAGCCTAAAAATAATGTTTCAATAATGTTTTTAATTTTTCTGTTTTATCCAGAATGGTTTGTTTTTGCAAAGTCTAAAATCTTGCTTTAGAGGAAACACTATTCTAAGGCCTGCATCTGTGAAGCAGCATTTCTTAGCCACTAAGGAAATGTAAGCTACAAAAAGGAAATGTTGCCAGGTGCACGTATAGTTTCACCTTCATCGGCCTGCATCCAGCTCAGATGCTTCTAGTGTTAGCCGGGACCTCAGGAGTCCCTGGGTCCAACCCTGACATTTCACAGATGTCAGCCTTAAAACTGTTGGGTGACTTTCCCAAAGTCATGCTTAGAGTTGTATTCTTTTTATTCTCTGAGTAACAAATGGCAAAGGAGTTCATGTTACAAGTTACATCGACTTCCTATAAGGGAAAAGGTGGTAATGATGGTCCCAAAATTCACTTATCTGCCTTAAAGCATATTATCAGCAATGCAAGAAACATATATATACACAATGTTTCCTATGGCAACAATTATTTTCTTTTAAACTCAGACAATCTGACAGGTATACCTGCTTTATTCAGTATCAGTTTAGGTTTGGTCACCCAGTTGTCCTTTCCAGAAAAGAGAGTGAAAAAGTCTGTTCTTCTCAGGGAGCAAAATGAAGCCAAACATGTGGGTACCTTTTTCATTTGGATCTCACATCAAGTCTATAAATGCAAAAGCGCCTACACATCAGCCAACTCAGTTCTCACTGGCAAACCCTGATACAGAGAGCTCACAGTAGAGAAATGTGGCTATTTTCTAGCTCCTCTGAATTCTACCATCTCATCGCAGGAGCTCAGAAATGACCCTGCACTTTCCTGGAAAAAGAAGAAATGAAAACCCTTGAGTTGTTTCCCTTCTACCCACCTCATTCTCCCAGAACCTGGGCCATGTCTTAAAGTTCTTGATGACATCCATTCAGCCCTGGAGACCTGCTCTGGTGCACAGGATGGTCTGTCCAAGGCCATGCACCCTCTGGAAAGTCCCTGGGAAGATGAGCAGACTCCAAGCATGTCAGAGGCTACACATGCTCAGACCCTCATGCAGAAAATGTTAAAGTGGGGATTCAAAATGGTAAAAAAGACTCCCGACATCTAAGCTTCCCCTGATCCTACCTCTTAACATCATAATTTTTCCAAAAATCACTTAGAGTTCAGGAGGTTAATATTTTCCCAAGGCCAAGCTCGCTATGACCTGGTATCCAGGAAATCCCTGCGATTGTTGACTGCTGTGGGCTGATCCCAACCACTATCTATGCAAGTGTTATATCCATTCAAAACTGATTCAGTTATACAAAACTGAAGCCTGGAGTCAGCCGACATTCAAACTGCTCTCCAGTCCCTGTTTCCCTTCTCACCTCCTATAGAATCCTACCTGCAATAAGGATTCTCACTTAGAGTGTGCTTCCTGAGACAAATCAATTTTTCTTTCTTCACTCCTCCTTGAGATTAATTGCATGCAAACCACAGGGCATCGAAAGAACATGAAAGAAACAGAGAGAGCTGCTGAAGAGCAATCTGTATGTATGTGTGGACACAGAGGGAGGTACTCCTCCTGGTTTTCCTTAACTCTGGTGGGTGTGGGTGCCGTGTCACGTGTACATCAGCCTCAGATCTCTGTCAGCACCGGCAGCTGGAACCCATCTCTCTCCAAACAGCAGACTTTTGGAGTTTCTCACCATCAACAACAACTAGACCCCTCAAAACAGAGAGCCAGAGCTCTCCCTTGATTCTTCTACCTAAGACAGATTAAAAAAAAAATCAACAAAACAAACTTACTCTTTTGCTGCTAACCTAGTTTGAGTCATCCACCATATATTGGGGCCCAATTATGTGTCCAGTACTGATCAGGCCCTATGCATACCTATGAATGAATGAGGCCCAGGATTTAGACAAATGCGTGTATGACTAGATATAAATTCATAAGCCAAAATCAAAATTAATATACAAAAGGCAACTATGAAGTAGAATGACCTCTCTTTATCCTTTTAAATAAACATTCGAAATGAATGTTATCTCTTTGAAAACACACCTTAGTGGAGACAACACATCCCAATCACATTTTTGCTGTTCAAAAGTTCTGAAAACTCCTCTTTGTAATTGCTTTCAAAGCAGTTGCTTAACAAAGGAGGAAAGTGGGAGTGGGGGAGGAGTATTTCTCCCATGCATGGTTTTGAATTGAGCATTTATGGTGATAACAAAAAATAGACTGTGTCTTAGTGGTTCTATTATTTTTAAATTTCCTATAAACAAGACAACTTCTTACTGCTTGCCCCTGGATGAACTGCCTCCAAATCCCCCACACCCACCCCCGCCATCCTTCTGAGGGGCACATTCACTCCAATAGGCTCGGTGGTGTTCAATCAATTCTTTGTAGACAGCAGATGCAGTCCAAGTTGAGTCTAATGAATAAGACGGAAGAAAGCAGAGGACCAAGCCAGGCAATACTGTCACAGGCAGAGAGCAAGGATGGCTTTACATTAACACTATGGTAGTCATATGCTGCCCTGAAAGTAATTCTATCAGAAGAGTCTCTGAAATATTTTGAGCAAAGGCAGAATTAGTGGAATATGTGTACAATCTCCTCTATTAGTCTAGGCAGATTGTGAACAACTGTATGTCTCAGAGGTGCCATGTAACAAAAGTGAATTTGTCACTCATGCAATATCTTCAACATGGATTATCAAAGGGATCTTGCTTATTATTGTATTTCATGGGCCTAGGTTCTCACAAGCTGCATTTCAACCTTTGCTTCCACTATGATGATGGCAGTGAGAATGGAATCTTCTAAATCTCCTGGAAGTGATGCAAGGCACTTCCCACATGTCATTGTGCACAGCAAATCATGTGCTGTGCTTAATTCCCAGAGGGATGGAGGGGTGTCACACTGCTGTAATCCTGGAGGGGCAACATCAGAATATTGGTGAATAGACCTATGACTACCACACCTTCCCGATGTGATCTTTCTTCGATGAAGACAAGAATCATATGGCCTTATAAGCTTTGGAAAGTTTGTTGTCATAAAACTACGCTCACTATGACATGGTCACTGCCCTGGGTTAGAATTCTTTACATTGCAGAGCTATGACAAGTTGAAGTCACCATAAAGCCCGTAGGTCACTTGTGAGGTACAGGCAGGTTTGTGACAGGCAGTAGACTGGCTGACAGGTATGCAGCACGGCACAAAATAAGTGGGAAGCTAGCTGACATTCCAAGAAGGCTCATTTGTACTGGGATTGCACTAGACACTGTACTCACAGCATCTCGTTCACTCACTCCAGCAACACACAAAGCAGGTATCATTATCCATGTTTAACAGCACAGAGAAATGGACACTCAGGGAGCTTAAAATACACCACGCCAACTGATGTCACAGGCAACAGGAGTCCGTGTTCAAGCTCAGACCTGCCTGATTCTAGAACTTTCAGAGTGAGCTATAGAAAGTTCAACCCATACAAATCCCCTTATTACTTTACCTTTATCTTTTTATCCTTTCCCAATTAAGTACACGGTAGGTGCTCAAGAAAATATTGTTTGCTAAATGCATGCTGAAAGTCAAGGTTATTCCCCAAAGCAATACCCCCTTTCCTTTCTCCTGCACAGCACATGAAGTGAGATTGACAGGAAGAAATGTTTCCTTAGTGACACTCAAGAAAGGTACAGTTGTCAACATTTTCTCTTATCAAGGATGTTCTCTAAGGAGGAAAATAGAGAACAGCTTCCACAATGAAGACCTGAATGTGAAGATAAGGGTCAGCAGGGCTCCGGGAGCTGTTCGTGCTCTCAATCCGAACAAGCTCTTGACAGGAACACCCCTGCCAGGGAAACAGAAAGAACCTCATTTTGCTAGGAGACAACACACAGCTGCACAGTTCTATACTCCACTTAATTCCAGAGATAAATTCACAAGTTGTCCTAAACAGATCACTCTACTGGGGATTTTTTTTTTCCCCTGTTTCCAGCCAGTGTCTTTTTGATGTATTACAAATAATCCATATCTCTTCTCCTCTACCCTCCCCACCCCTCCATCTTTCCCCCTCTTTCTCTCTTTCACACACACATACACACATGTGCCCTTCCATATTAAAAAGATTCTCTCTCTCTCATACACACACACACACACACTTCTATATTAAAAAGATTACTTTTATGTTTAGTCTCCTTTAATATCTCTACACGGGACACTGGAGGTCGCAACACAGACCGTTTCCTCACCACAGTACTATGATTTTCTCTCTGATGAGGAATTGCTCCTGTCATTGCTCCTTCCCAGAATCCTTTCTAAGCCTCTCTTCAAAGCCCATGAGCTATGATTGTAATTGGGCATTTCTTTAGAGAAGAATGAGGCATAAAGGAAAACAAAGTGGTCCTTAGGCATTTGTTTTGAGGAGCCCATTCTAGTCATCGACATCTGAACCCTGCCGAAGTACAGTTTCACTTTCCCTCCTCAGCCATGAGTAAAGCCATGTTGACAACACATATTTCTCTCTGTCAAAACATTTCACTTACTCGGCAATCTGTAGACAGCCTGAGAGTCACATCACCAATGAGCAGTGCCATTGCATTCTTCCCATTATTTTAAAATCATAATGGCACGTGCTTCGTGAGAGGGGTGCAATACAGGCCAAGATCCAAATTGAAAAGAAAAATGCTAACAGAGGTGGTGAGCAGAGAGGGCACTGTTAATAATGGCCTTGTTATTTAGCTGCAGAGAAAGAGAGGGCCATCTGCATCCCACATCATCTGGAGAGCTTGGCCCCATTGCCCTTGGAGATGAGTGTCCTGCAGAGTTACTCAGGGAATTCTCTGAGCTCTGTGCTCAGTTAAAGTAGTGGGTTTTGGCTCATGTTCGAGAAATAGATTTCATGCCATTGGACCTAACAAAATGATTTTTTTTTTTTTTTTTGCTGGGGGTAAGGGAAAATAAAATAAAATGATCACTGATTAAAGACTTATAAACAAGTACCAGTAAAACACCAGGCTGGTGTGCATTCCTGCCATAAGGAAAGAAAATAATAAGGGACCAAACCTAGACAGATACTGACAAAATTGCTTATGGCGCCCACAGAAAGATGTTGATGTGTTGTAATCTCCTCAGAATGGCTCATTTTCAGTGAGAAGCAGTGTATTTAAAAAAGATAATGTTCAAGGGAATGGAAATATGTTGCCCGGATAACAGCCGTGGGCTGCAAGACAGATACTGCATGGCATCAAGGCCATGGCATTGCCAGGAAACAAGTACTAAAGCAAAGCTGAAACGCTTATTGTCAAGGCCAAAGAACATTTACCAGTCACGAGGTTCAGATTCATGGTCATTATTGTTAAAGCTCATGGGAGAAATACACGGGAAAAATATCAGCAAATAGAGTCAATAAAGTGCCTTCCAAGCAACTAGCAGGCTCACCAGTGGGTGGTTACTTTTGTCCCCAGGCTCTCAGGGGAGAAGGCGGTTTACCAATTACCGCTGATTGGCTGGGTGAGTAAAATTGCTCAGACCTCAGTTACATTCACATCTAGCCTATCTATCAATATGTCCTGCTGGTTTTTGCTGAACTTACTTTCATCTGTTTTTAAAAGGTCAGCTGGGCTGTGTGTTGACCTGACAGTAGTAAGTGCTTACAGTATAATCCCTAAGATATACGTCTGGCTGGGTTTCACAGGAAGTGTGCAGTTTATCATTCTCATAAAAGTCCTTGATTTGTCAAGTTGGTACCAGCTGTTATCACTTTCATAGAAGTCACTGTATAATTTCAAAATATCTTACTCTCTCTAAAATGACTCTGGTGCTCAAAACTGTCTGGAGCTCTGAAATGTGCTTCTTGTTTCTGTCGCTTGTCTGGATGGGTCAATTAACCTCCCCCATGACTCTGTGAAGTGGTGCTACTAGCCAGACATCAAATTCTCCCATAGCAGTTGCCTTCCAACATGTTCCTACAGACACAAACAGGTGGGGCCAAGGGGAGAACTTAGTATTCTTCTTCTTTACTCTCTCATGAAGAGAAGCAATTAGGTGGTAACTAATTGGTGGAGCAGAAGGTGGCAGCCACTCAAAGTCAACTTCTATAGTTAGAGATAACTCAGGCATTTGATAGCAAAGGCAAAGTCAGTTGAAAGGAAAATAGTAAAAAGGGACATGATAATGGACATATTAAAAGATAATCAATAAATATTTCATAAAAGAATAAAGAATCTTTTTCCTCATCCTTCCCAGAATGTATATACCTGTCTCCACTAAAACCTACGAAGCATTTTAGTTCTTCATTTCTAATATGCAAGTGATTCTGGTGGACATCCACCTGTAATACTTCCCAAAGCCACTTGGCCCTGAAATAGTACCAAGGTCAAAGTGTTCATGGCCACGGCCTTCACCTACCTCCTTTTCTGCCCAGAACCACAGACCCAAGTTTTAGGAGGAGAATGTCAACCTTGGCATAAAAAGAGCTAAATTCTCCAGAGAAAATCCCATTTACACCACAACAAAGTGCCACAGATGCTCATGAAAGGCAGATGTGACTGTTATGGAGAAGTGAGGAATGAGAAACTTCCACCTGGGCAGAGCCTGAGGGCTGGGGTCACTTTTGGGGTCAGTCAGGGCCTGAGGTCACTTTTGTTTCTGTATATCTAGAACCTCATTTAGGACAAAGCAAACTCTTCCTACAAGTGTTTGATTATCCTCTGTTTTACTGTTTTACTGTGACTCCATTTAAAATGTTTTAATAAAACCATGGGAGAAAAGTGGTAGTGACAACAGTGGAGAGAAAGATGGGTCCAGGAGAAAGTAAACAGGTCTGGAGTTTAGAAATGCAATTGGTTTATTTGAAAGGTTTTAATTTCTTGATGTGAAATGAGGACCTTGAACATGCTAATAAACTTAATAAAAATCAGGCTTTTGATGTACAGACATAAAATGGCAGATATGTAAATAGACTTGAGCTAAGCTATGCAGAGCTCCCAGTGTAAGGGTCACATGTTGGCATGATGGAATATTTTGAACTTGCCTTATCCTGATTTGCTCTCCTCCTTTCAATTTATCTGGGTCATGTCCAATGACACCTCTTAGAATGTTTTACAGTCAACTCCTAGTGAGTGGTCCACAGCTAGCATTTCTTCATCGTATTGCTTCACCAAGTTGGTGTCATTTGGTTGTTTCCCTCAATAAAGGGGAGGACACTTACAGTTTGAATGGTGTCCCTGGTGCCTGGACATCCATATACTGATACATATTTACAGACCCAACAGATCAACAGATGACTAAGAGCAAATACTTCCCAAATTGGTTAACAGGTCACTATTTAGGCCTGTTTTTTCTCCCTGTCATGATAGTCATCTATGGACTGTCCTACTTACTGAGAGGGGACTTAGGTCAAGCATTCTGCACATCAAACATATACTTCATGGAGTAGTGACAGACAGATACAGTAAGATCCTCCTTCCTAGGATATCTGAATGTGAGATACATCAAGAGAGATATACTATGAGGACCACAGAGAAGAACCACAAGCAATGAGACAACGGAAGCCACCAGGAAACAGAAGGCATGGCGTAAAGAATATCACAAGAGAGAGATGGCAGTCAATAGCTTCAGAAGGAGAGAGAGTGTCAGAATGAACACAACAGAGAGGCAGAGACCCAAAAGCAAGACATTCGGGCTACAAGAGTGAATGCCTGTGTCTCTGTCATACCTGAATACCATTCTGTTTCTCTGTGTGGCCTTCCTGGGTGACTGCTGAGGTGCTTTTCCCTCTCCCTAGTATTTATACCCTAACACACTCAGGGACTTGCTGCTTCAGTGTAGGAATAATGTGACCACGGATCACAGTATTTGGGAACTCGGGACAACTTCAAAGCCTGAATCAGATTCCTTCACATGTCCCTAAAGGGAAATAAAATCTTTTATCTCCGAGGAAATGTTCCAGTTTTAAAAACTGGAAAAACAATAATTCAGAATCAATTCTGTGGAAGAAAGTAGAGGATCTAACTGAAGAATCTTAAACAATAAAATTAGGCATAATCCTAAAGACAGGATTCTGGGAAGGACCAGATAGTGAACATTGTAGGCTTTTAGGGCCGTATGGTCTCTGTCAAAACCACTCAGCTCTGCCACTGGGGCATGAAAGCAGCCACAGACAGCCCGTACATGAATAAACATTGCTGTGTTCCAATAAAATGTTATTTATGAACATGGAATTTGAATTTCATATAATTCTCATGTGTCACATTATATTATTCTTCTTTTGGTATTTTTTCAAACATTTTACAGGAGTAAAACTATTCTTAATTCAGGAGCCATACCAAATAGGCAGCAGGCTGGATTTGATAGGCCACATTCTGCTGACATCAGTTCTGAAGAAATAAAAGCTACAATGAGTGTACCTAGGGGTTCATGTGTGTGTGTGCACATGCACATGTGCAAATACGTTACACTGGCCCCAAAGATGGGGTTCCTAAATGTTTAGCAGAAGTGAACTCATTGACAAAAGATGACAGCTGGGAGGACTGGGTGGAGGAGGGCAAAGGGAGAACGTTGGGACAACTGTAATAGAATAAAAATTAAAAATGATTTAAAAATTTTAAAAAATAGAAGAAAGATGAAAGCTTCCCAAGTTGATTATATTGAAGTGAAAAATTATTCCAATACATAAGCACCTTGGTGTCAGAGACTATGTATTTTGCATTTTAGTTTCCCTCACTTGCTTTACAAATGGTCCACATTCAATTTATTTTTTGCCAATTAAATGTATTTTAATGACTTTTTTAAAAGCCATCTCATTACATGATAGCCATCCCTTGAATACTAATTAATAATTCAAAGATAGATTCTTGAATAATTTAGATCAATATACCTTGAATAGAATATTAAAATATTATCAACCATTAACATTGAATTTATTCATTAACAATTTCAATCTGGAAAACTGTAAGTTGTTTTTAAAAATATCTTTTAAAAATTACTGGAAAACTAAAGATCTTCTTTTCTATTCCTTACCATGTTATCAAAATTCTATTTGACAACAGAAATACATTATTGAAACTTCAAGCATCCAATCAGATTACATAGCCTAGACTTAAGATGGAGTCAAAGTTAAGTTGGTTTTTGACCCTACAGCACTCTTCCCACAGATATCTATTATAATCCTTAAGGCATCAGAAACTATATGCAGCATCTCCAAGCCTCTGACTGATAAGTCCAACACTTCCAACACAAAGTTTTACATGTGTTTCGTTAAGCTTCAGAGATTTCACCTTTATCCTCAAAGGGCAGGGCACACCTTAAAACATTTTCTACAAAATGGTCTGGAAGATAAGCTGAACTCATCAAAATGTCAAAACCTCTCATTTTCTTCTTCCTCTGCCCCTCCCCCTCTCCCTCATCCTATCCACTCCCCACAAAAACACACATATGCACACACACCTAAATGTGTGTCTTCTTACCAGGCTGATCAACCTATCATGAAGCTTTCTCAGAAAATTTCTTTCAGATCCAATTTTTCTTCATTAAAGCCCAACTTAGAGAGACCAAGCCCCAAGAATGGGGATGATTATGATGCCCCAACACAGAAACAAGAGCAAAGAAGCCTAGCAAATCTCCCTGCTGCTGGAGAGAACCTCACTGGGCTGCACACAGACACATGTGGCAATTTTCCTAGAGGGAGGACTGGTCAACCCAGTGCCAAGTTTCAGGCCAAACTGTAAAACTAGAAAACTGCCATGGTCTGTCGCCCTCATACCTGCAAGGCTGCCACCCACCCCACCTCTCCCATCTCACACTAGAAACCTCAAACAACACTCCAGCACATCACATTTAGGTGGGGTCCTGAACAAATGATTAACCATCTTTACCACATCAGGGAAGGTTAGGAGTCAGTTCACAGTGACTGATCCTACTATGCAAAGGTCCAGTGGCAGTCACGGGTCATAGGAGGACTCTCCTAACGGCATCCTGCTTCCACCTCTGCCTCCTATAGTCATGTCTCCACACAGCAGATGGAATAATCTCTTCAAAATAGGCATCAGACCACATCACTTCCCCTGTCAAAACCCCCAGGGGCTTTCCATTATGCATGGGATTAAAATCCAAATTTGTTTTCAGTGCAAGTTTGACTCTTCTCCACACCCTGGTAGGCTCAACCTTAGGCCTGCATCAATGGGTTCCCTTGCTTTCCTCCTTCTGTTGGTTTGGCTAATGGGGACATCTATAGGAACCCTGCAACATGGAGGGAAATGAAGAGATAGTTTTCCCCCAGCTTCCTCCCTGATGGGTCAAGGTGACTTGGCCGCATCCTTCCATAGTCAAGAGCTCGCCTCCTCCCCTTGCCCAACATCCTTCACCAGCCCTGAGATACTGCACTAACACTTGTTCTTCTTTTGCTAAACCCTGCTCACATCAAAACTCTGTCCAAATAACCCAGTTTAACTATGCCTTTGATTTGCTGCCAGAACTCTGACCGATACATATGGCCAATCATGCCCTGAATGACCTGACCTCCGCCTCCCACTCTAGCTTCATGTTATTCAACTCACGGTCACTCACTTCCCACCTAGCCACTCAGGTCTTCTCTTCAGTCCTTAAACACTCCCGGCCTGTTCCAATCTCTGGGCTTTTGTCTTTGCCTAGATTTTACCTTTCTCCCCAACACACACAGATACACACACACTACCATTACCACCCTTTACAGGCTGTCTTCTTCCCATCTCTTAGGGAGTTCAAATATTCCCTTCTCAGACCTCCCTCATCCCCCACCCTGTCCAACTCTAGGACATCATGCTGCTTTTTTAAAAAAAATAGTACACAACACTATCTAAAATATCTGCGTTTAAGCCCTGGCCAGACTCAGTGTGTTAGAGCATCGTCCTGATACACCAGTGTAGCAGGTTCAATCCCTGGTGAGGGCACATACAAGAATCAACAAATATATAAATAAGTGGATGTTTCTCTCTCTCTCTCTCTCTCTCTCTCTCTCTCTCTCTCTCAAAATTAATAAAAAATAAGGAAAATAATTATATCTGTTTATTTCTTATTTGGTTTTTGTCTCTCTCCTCTTGCTCTGCAGGACAGCAAAGTCTGCCTTGTTCACCCCTTTAAACCCTGAACTCAGAACCATTCCTGATACACAAAAATGATGATGCAAAATCATTCACTGTTTAATTAATAAATGGCATCTAAAATGTTCAATATGTCATGAGAGAAGCAGAATATAACTATGGAGAGGCCAAGCAGAAGAAAACCTTTAAAAGCTATCCTGGAAACTTTAAAGTAGCCTTTCAAGAAAAGCAAATGACTATTTTAATTATCAACATATTTTTTCAATCAATAATTCCTCCCATCAATAAATCCCAGTTATTGGGGATAAAAATAGTAGGCAAGATAGATCTCACCATTTACCTCATGAAGCTTACAGAAATTTGGGGAGAGAGATACAGTCATGCACTGCTTAATGACAGGAATATATTCTGAGAAATGCAGTTAGGTAGTTTAGTTATTGTGTGAACATCACAGACTGCAATTACACAAACCTAGATTGTAGAGCCTCCTACATAATTAGGCTGTATAGTATATCCTCTTGTTCCTAAGCTACAAACCTGTGTAACATGTTATTGTACTGCATACTGTAGGAGATTGTAATACAGTCATATTTTTGTATCTAAACATAAAAAAAGGATACAGTAAAAATACAGTATAAAAGATTGTAAAAAATGGTACATCCATGTAAGGGCATTTACCGCACATGGAGTTCACAGGACCGGAAGTTGCCCTGGGTGAGTCAGTAAGTGAGTGGCGAGCAAATGTGAAGGCCTAGGATATTAGCGTGCACTGCTGTAGGCTTTATAAGTACTGCACACTTAGGCTACACTAAATTTATAAAAAATGTTTTTTTCTTTCTTCAACAATAAATTAAGCTTAGCTTACTATGTTTACTTTACAAACTTTTATTTTTTTAACCTTTTCAACTCTTTAATAATAGCACTTAGTTTAAAAATCATATAGTACTACCATACAAAAAATATTTTTTCTTTATGTTATTTTATAAACCTTTTACCATGTAAAATTTTTTTTACCTCTTAAACTTTTTTTGTTAGAAATGAAGACACAAATACACACATTAGCTAGTCCTGCACACAGTCAGGATATTCAACATCACCGTCTTCCTCCTCCACAGTTTATCCCACTGGAAGGCCTTCAGGTGCAAGAACACGCACGGAGCTGTCATCGCCTATGACAGCAATGCCTTCTTCTGGAACACCTTCTGAAGGAGTTCCCTCGGGCTCTTCTACAGGAGGCATCACTCTTTTCAGAAATGTGTCCGTGGTGGTTTGCTCTGTTTCTTTTTTCATCATGAATTTGCTTATAAGCAGATAATACACCAAGAACATTACTCTCTAATAATGAAAACTTTGCAGTGTTGGGATTCATGTTTTCAAACTTTTAATGAAGCTTGTTGAGGTCTGCAAAAGCTTCTGCTAACCCTTCACTGTGAATTTTCTTGGTGGTTCTTCAGTTTCCTCTTCTCTTGTCTCTTCTTCAGCTACATGGTCCAGCTCCAACAACTTCTCATTAGTTAGTTCATCAGGAACCCCTCTAGGAGCTCCTCAGTACCATCCTCACTCATGCTCAGGTTAAAGTTGTTTACCATTTCAACCACAGCTTTGTTGATTTTTGCAACCTTCTTATCTTTGGCAAATCCTGTGAGTTATGGATGAACCTCTTGAGTGTCTTTTTCCAGAAGCCATTCATACATGTCATGGTAACATCACCCTGAGCCCAAGCAAGGTTCTTGATGCAGTCATAGATGTTATAATTATTCTATAATTTCATGTGCCTTCTCGGTGTCATCCTCAACTGCAGCAATAGCCTGGGTAAAGGTCCTCCTCAGGTAGCAAGCCTTAAAAGCTGCTATAACTGTGGGGTCCATTGGTTGGATACAAGAGATGGTGATGGAAGGGAGAAACACCACTTTGATAATGGGATAAAAATCACCAATTAAAGGAGTTTGGGAGCATTATCAACAATAAACAAAACCTTGAAAGGTATGTTATTCTCCAAACAGTACTTCTCCATTTCACTGGCACAGCAATTCAGGAGGGTGTCTTGGAAGAGGAGCTGGGTCACCCATGACTTCTTACTGCTTCTGCAGTAACTCCGGCAGTGTGTAGTTACTGATATTCTTGAAGACCCTGTTGTTCTCACTCTGCCAGATTGCAAAAGGTTTCAATTTGTAACCTACAATATTGATCCCAAGCCGAATTATCTTGTCCTTTAAAATCTGGCACTGAGTTGCCTCCTTTTGGATGAAAGTCCTTTCAGCATCAATTTCCAGAATAGGGAGGCTTCATCCATATTGAACATTTTTTCTGGGACATAATTTTCCTCCATAATTAGGTCATCTGGACCTTCCAAAAATTCTTCAGCTGCCTTCACTTCAGCACTTGCAGACTCACCACTCACTTTCACATCATACAGGGTCCAGCAGAAGTAACGCCTGCTCGAGTGTGGTTGGTGGGGGAATAATATGGGTGCAATGATTTACAGTTTTGATTTGAACATTTCACCTAAATGTCATATGGTGTGCTTGAGTGTGATACTGCTGTGTTACAGAATTACATGCTTATGATTTTGTAATAAAATAATATGTAATAAAAAGGGGCACTATTTGTGGCAGACCCTATGCAATGAATAATTATTTAATAGCTTGCATCACACAGAGAAAGCAGTAAATGTAACATCATAGTCAGGTCTAGCCTATTCTTTCAGCATTGCAAACAAGTTTTTGCTTTGCCCATAATCATCACTTCTGTGATGATCTTGACTTCTGTGTATGGTCTTCAATCCAAGTCATTAGAAGTTCTTCCAGGTCTGATATAGGCCATTCTTGAACTCTTGTTAGTCTGCTTGCCTTCAATGAGCACATCCCTGAAGAGCTTCACCACTTTCCTCCTTTTCTTCAAGATCATAGCTATGGTGGAACGGGACATGTTTGACTGGGGAGCAAGAACCATCACTGACTTTTTCCACCTTTTTAGTCCTCAATCAATTTTAATTTTGTTTCCAGGTCAATCACTTGACATAGCCTCTTACCAGCAACATTATCAGTGAATTTTGTATACTTAGGGGCCCTAATGAACAAAACACCATGAAATTAAATCAAGCGCAAGAAAAAATGATGCCACCAAGAGATGCCATAAGTGTAACATGTATGAGGATCCTGCCTGTGTAACATGGCATGCTGTTTTACAGCAAACTTTTATATAAGTACAAAGATTACTCTCTAAAATAATGATTAAAAGTACAGTACAGTATCATGGTCATTTATTATCATTATGAAGTATTATCTAATGTACATTTTGTATGTGCTATATACTTTTATGCAACTGGCAGCACAGCAGGTTTGTTTACACCAGTGTCACCACAAACACAGGAATACCATGTTGTCCTATGGTATTAGGATGGCTTAGACATGACTAAGTGATAGGAATTTTTCAGCTCCATTATAATCTTATGGGACCACCATTGTATATGCATTCTGTCCTTGACCAAAACATCATTATGAAATGCATGACTGTAACAAATAAGGAATCATATGTATATGAACTTGCTTTGGGAAGTACAGGGTGATATGGAGCACGGAGAGGCAGCTCCTCAACTCATCCAGAAAAGGTCATGAAGAATAAAGTGCAGAGACTGAAATGAGCCACAGACCACAGATACTAAAGCTTCTCGGATAAATACTCTACCATATGTAGTGAGACAAGCTGTAAAGAACATCTCCACCTACTCACATACCACCTAGTCTTTACCTGGGTCCTCTACATTTGAGAGTCATATTTATTTGTGAAAATCTCATTTCTGTGTCATCTAATTCTTTCTTGTTCATATGTCTTATCTCCAACTCTTTTTTAAAAAAGGAGTCCTGTTTTATCTCTCTCATTACATGCCATGAAACCCAGCATAAGAAAGGAGGCAGCCCTGACCGGTGTGGCTCAGTAGCTTGAGCACTGGCCTGAGAGTTAAAAGGTCACTGGTTTGGTTCCCCATCAGGACACATGCCTGGGTTGCAGACCAGGTGCCCAGCTGGGGATGTGTGAGAGGGAACCAATTGATGTCCCTCTCACTCATGGATGTTTCTCCCTCTCTCTTTCTCCCTCCCTTCCCCTCTCTCTGAAAATAAATAAATAAAATCTTTATAAAAAAGAAAGAAAGAAGCCAAAATAATCTCCCTTACCCACCTCCACCCAAAATAATGTTTGAGGACAACAAAGTTACATTAATACACATAGCTTTAATATCTGAACTAGGCATAATGAGCTGAGTCTAAATATATGATTCTTTTAAAGAATTAATATAAATATTGCAATTTTGAATTGACATATTAAATACCTAGAAATAAGAAGTCCAAGATCTATTTTTTAACAAAGAAAGTATTTTTAGCTCTATCTTTTGACTATGGAATCCACATGTAGTTCTGGTTGTTTATCGGCAGTGAAAAGCAAGATAGCAGAAGTGTTGAAATCTTGGTGTCTTCAGATGCCAAGGCCACCTCGACCACCAAGGCTTGACTGTGACATCACAAAGCCAGACCCATAGTAAGGTTAAAAATCACCCATGTGTCCCCATCTGTCAACAGAAAAGATGTCAGAAAACTATGCAATCGTAGCTCACACGGGCCTCCAGCTTTAGCCTGTCTTCTGCCATTTATAAGTGACTTGCCAAGGTCTCACGTAGCCTATGAGTGGAAGAAGGGGAGCTGGAACCACTAGGTTCACCTCATGACTATTTTAAAGGAATAGCACAGTTTTCTGGTCACTGAAAAGCTTTGTGGAGCTGGGAAAACAATTTCTCATCACTCATAGCTTTCCTCTAAACTCTGCAGCCACATGCCTGAGGTAAATTGGCTTAACGGAGCTTCTTCGGGCACGGTTGTCACCTTGTCTGAATAGCATGAGGAGATTCTCAGAAGAGGGAAACAAATGAGGAGCTTCTGGCTCAGTGCTGAGAAAAGCTGAAACCCACTCAACCCTCAGCTTTTCAGCATTGCTAGTGCATCCTTTTAACGGTGATTGCTTCAACAAGCATTGTTGAACTACATTAAGTCAGGATCAATTCATGGCACAGTTCTGAGCCTACAAGTGCATGTTTCAGTGGATTTCAGAAATGACTCACTGAATCAATTTTTTCCCTGTAGACAGTACAGCTTGAAAACAGGGAAGCCAGTCTTTTCCAGAGACACACTCACAATCCAAGCCAAAAACTGATCCCCAAATTTTAGGCAGACCACTTCCTCAGTTTCACCCCACATTGTCCCCCTTTAACAGCAGGCTGTGGCTTTGAGCATGACCCCCAGCCCACCACCAATTCTCACTACAGTCCTTGCTCTTATATCCAAAACACTTCAGGCAACAACTGAAGGAGAGATTTGAGGATGAAAAGGGGAAAATGAGGTTAAAGTGGAAGGCAGAACAGAAGCAATGTTTACAGAACTTTGCTCTGAGAATGCTATTGGAATCAGAGGCTACGCACTCCAAGGCCTTAAGCCTGCATTCCAGTCAACTCCAACAAAGAAAGAGGCCAGATATGGATGAGCAGCTTGGTGAGGGAGAACATCCCTGCGTCAGGCTCCGATCCACTGCAACATCAAGTTATTGTGAGGAAGCAAGTTCCACCTTTCCTCAGACTGGCTAAACATGTTTTAAAAGATGACCTTGGACTCCATCTATAGCTACTCTGCATCAGTATACAGACATGCCTCAGAGATATTGCTGGTCTCATTCCAGACCACTGCAATAATGCAACTATCTCAACAAAGCAAGTCATATTCCCTTTGCTGGTGGAAGATCTTGCGTTCAATTTGTTAAAAATGCAACATCTGTGAAGCTAAATAAAGCAAAGCACAATAAAACGATGCACGCCGGTACCAGGAATTGGACAGCAACAGCTGCGGCAGTTTAATGGAACAAGCCACACACCATAGGGTAAAAGCAGAAAACAACCGATTCTTACATTTACTGCCCATTCAAACCCTATCTGTAGACCCATTCTTCCCTGCCTCTTGGACAAAATCTCTGGCAGATTCCTTGATTTTTTTAAAATTTGTTTTAGGCACGAGAACAGTTTCATTTTGGAAATAATTGCCCAGTTAAATATGAAAATCAAAACCCCAAACTCTAATCAAATTTAGAGCCTCTTTCCTTCTCTAGTATGCTACTGTTTTAGGCCTAGAAACACAAGGTGTGGGGGGGGTCAGGTCCGGCTGCCTCTCTGCTTCCCCCCTTTGTTTTTCCATTCCTCCTGCCTCCAGGATTGGCCTAAGACAGGAAGGTGTTAGGGAAAGGACAGTCTTAGCATGGCTGGTTCTTTTGTGATCTCACATTTGGCAAGCGTTATCCTAGCTCTTTGTCTCCTAAGGCAATGGGAGGTGATGCGGATACTGCCTTCTGGTGATCTCTAATGGAGGCACCCTGGAAGGGGGTGACGCCTCTTCCTGCCCCTGGGCCCTCAGCGGACTCGCCATATAGACTCTCCTGTGTTGTCACACCCCGGTGGGCTTCCTGGGCTGAGTCCAGGTCAGCTGCCCTCTACCACCATCATCACTGATCCACACGCCCCCTACAAAAACTCACACATTTTGCCCTGCTGTTGAAAGAAGGTGAAATAGCTTCCAGTGCAGCTTTGTGTGTGTGTCCACACTGCCAGGTACACAGACCCAGCCACCACCTCTGAAATGCAGCAGACATCTGTCCTCTATACCCTTACAAACTCCTTGGGGGAGTTGGAAATTCTGCAAGTGGACTTCTTACCACCCCTCTCTCTTAGCTTGAGGTGAGGGCAGAATGGAGAGAGGGGGAAAGCCACAGCTTTCTCTGGTGGTCTTTTTTCTAAGGTATTCCCTCCTTTTTAGCCCCAATCCTTTCAGTATTTTCCAGGTAAGGTTATGCAATGGATTTTCAACCACTTTCTATGCCAGACCCACAAGGGAGATTTGACAGCCACTTTGAAATGTGGGATTCTGTTGTTTTGTTCTCAGCCTTTAGGACCTCAGCACAACTGAGAGGAAAAAAATTCCTATTTTGACAACTGACTGCACAATCATAATACTGCCCCGATATCAAATGGATGCCTTACTTGAGCCAAGGTGGGTGTGAAAAGGAAAAAAAATCTTACTTATGTAACCAATCCCTTCTACTTACATATGAAATTTCTTGCCATTGAAAGAGTTCCCAGCCCTATGATTTTAGGCCTCACCATTACAGATGTCACAGGATAGCGTCAGGTGCCTAATGGAATCTAATGGGATTTTTTCCCCCTGTTTCTCCAGCTTTAATTACTAAGGACCATAGCTATGAACAAAGACACTAAGCAACCCATGCAGAGAACTTCCATTACTTGTGTCCAGCCCTACGGCACTTTCTCTCGTCTCTCTCTCTCTCTCTCTCTCTCTCTCTCACACACACATACACACACACACACACACACACACACACACATTCACACACATGCACACACAGAGACCACTACAACAAATTACCTCAAACTTGGTGGCTTCCAATAACGCACATTTATTCTTGAGATCAGAATCCTAGTATTAGATTCATGGGGCCAAAATCAAAGTGCCAGCAAGACTACCCTCCTCCCAGAGGTTCCAGGGCAGGATCTGCTGCCCTGCCTTTTCTAGCTTCTTGAGTTGCACTTCTTGGCTTTATGGCCTGTCTTCCATCTTCAGGACCAGAAGTATACCATCTTGCTTCAGTCATCACATTATCTCTGTCTCTCCAGTCAAATCTTCCTCTGGCTCCCTTAGGTGAACACTTGTGATTGCATTTAGGCCCCTTAGGCCCCATGTGAATTATCCAGGTAATCTCCCCATCTCAGGATCCTTAACTTGATCGTATCTTCAAAGTCCTTTATCCAGGTAAGGGCTACAAGGACTCAAGGATAGTCTCCTTACATGAGGACCAGGATACATATGGGGAACATCCTTCAGTCTTCCACAGGGAGTAGTAGTGTTCATGGAAAGAGAATGTCCTTTTCTTGGCACCTGCCCCAAAGCCAAGTAAGAGAGACTTCCACAAAATCAGGCATCGTGAAAGACACTGTCAACTGTCTCACCCTACGATCAAGCCCAAACCACTGCTCTTTTGTCCATTTAACTGTAGAGTTTACAGTTAAAGTTAAATACTATCCCAACATCTTCTATATCTACAGATAGCCATGTGGCTGAGCTCTAGCCAGGCAGACCTGGAAATCTCACAAGAACAACCTTCCCCTGTTTCCTCATCTTGAAGGTATGATGTGATAGTTTAAACTACAGCAGCCACCTTGGAGGGAAAGCTCGGAAACTGACAGAGGTGTTGGCTCTGACATGTCTGAGTCATTAAACTAATTCCAGCCACTGACGACACCAGGAAGAGGGCGTAGAGGGTGAGAGCATGGGCTCTGGGGTTAGGTTGATAGAGACAGATCCCAGACTCACTTCTCAATGGTCAGGTGACCTTGGGCAACTCACTCACCTTCTCTGTGCCTCATCTTTCTCTTCTGTCATCATGAAGACTAAATGAGATAGTGCAAATAAGTTCCAGCATACCAGAAAAAGTCACCAAATGTTAGCAATAGTATTTTTTTAACCCCATCCTGTCATAAGTTTGTGCCAATTCCTTATCTGGAAGAGAATGCACAATTATTATAATCATCTGGCAAAACACATGGTGCAGAAACTTCCATGGGCCTATCCACGGACAAAGGCAGCCAAAGAGTATATGGAATCATAGGGGTCCTGCCAGCAGCAGCTGAAGTGGGAGCAGAGTGAGGTTTTCACCCTGCAGGGGAGCAACTATAATGTCCTGTTGCCACCCACCCCCATATGCTGAACACAGCATCCAGACCTCCATGTGCCACCCAGACCACTGTCAGGGTCCCTGAAACTCTCCCTGATTTTGCCCTAATAGCATATTGACATGAATGAGATGAGAGGGTTCCTAGGAGGCAAGCCTGATGTTTAATTTTCTTGTATTGTGGGGCATCTTGCTCAGCTCAGTACATGGGTGTTCCTAAATATTATTCAAAAATTAGGAACATAAAACACAGGCAAGATGACCACCCTAGGTATATTGGTCATTAGAAAGAGTATGTAATCCATACACTCATTCTATATATGAACTGCCAAAGCAGGGCTATGGGATGCAAGGACATGATTTTGAAGACGGAGATGAAGGGGGATAAGTGAAAAATCTAATTTGGGCTGTTACCATGACACCTCATTACTGTACCCTTTCAGTGAGATTCACCTGTACCTCTCTAGACTTACACCACAACATCCTGAACTGAGTCACACTGAGGAATCACCAAAAAGGGAGGTAAGAAGAGGGAGAGAATGGGGAAGAGCATGACAACTGAGCCATCCAGAAGAGGCCAGCTTGACTGGTAGAGAAACAAGTTTGATGTCAGAAGAAATAAGCTTGGATGGTTAGGATGGGCCAGATGAAAACAAGCAGTAAACTAGAATAAATTTTTTTTAAGAGAACAAAGAAGGTATTCTGACATTTTGGGCAGTTGTCATGTGGTCACTGAGATTGCTGACATTTTGCTATGAGTAAAAAATGACCAGGCTTGGTGGGACTCCTGTGTATATTGGAAGATTTCCCATGACTCCAAATCAATACATGGTGTTTCCAGGAAAAGCAGAGTACCATTACTTTGCAGTTTGTTCAGAGAAATTTAAAAGTATCTCACAACCATCCTCTGGAATAATGTGACCCAAGCACTTTTTGTTTTTAATATAGCAAAACATCTCTTTCCTTATCAGGGGAGCTAACTCAGCATGCATTCACCTTATCTGACTCCTGTCTCTTGGAAGGGCAAGGCTGATTCAGGTAAGAAAATAAAGATGCTACTAAGAGGAACTGCCCATGGAGGAGTGGGATGTACTGGGCACTCACCTGATTTATCTTCACTAATAGCTTCTTGGAGAAGAAAGACAATGGTGAGAATGAATTGCATTGTGTGTAATGTTTTGCTTCAAAGAGTGCTTTGCCTCATTTTTCTGCTGCTTGTACATGCTGAAAATGAGAAAGTACCCAGCTGAGAACCTTCTTTCTGATTTATAGGAAAGGTTACTTAATCCCAACTAAGCATTTTACTAAAGATAGAACTCTCCCATCCTCACCACCCTTTTCCCCGTTCCCTTTATGTTTTCTTAGGGTACCTCAAGATTGTGATCTGTACCTACAGCAAGAGTAACTGTAATGTTCTAATGACCAGTGCTTGAGGTGATTTGTTGGCGTGAATATGCAAAATTTTTAATATATTCATTGATTATGCTATTACAGTTGTCCCATTTTACCCCTTCACTCCGCTCCACCCTTCACACCCCCTCCCACCCACATTCCCCCCCCTTTAGTTCACGAGTCCATGGGTCATACACATAAGTTCTTCGGCTTCTACATTTTCCATACTATTCTTACCCTCCCCCTATTTTCTACCTACCATCTATGCTACTTATTCTCTGTATCTTTTCCCCCTCTCTCCTCCTCCCATTCCCCTGTTGATAACCCTCCATATGATCTCCATTTCCGTGGTTCTGTTCCTGTTCTATTGTTTGCTTAGTTTGCTTTTGTTTTTGTTTTAAACATGGTTGTTAATGATTGTGAGTTTCCTGTCATTTTACTGTTCCTATTTTTTATCTTCTGTTTCTTAGATAGGTCCCTTTAACATTTCATATAATAAGGGCTTGGTGATGATGAACTCCTTTAACTTGACCTTATCTGAGAAACACTTTATCTGCCCTTCCATTCTAAATGAAAGCTTTGCTGGATAGAGCAATCTTGGATATAGGTCCTTGCCTTTCATGACTTGGAATACTTCTTTTCAGCCCCTTCTCACCTGGAAGTCTCTTTTGAGAAATCAGCTGACAGTCTGATGGGAACTCCTTTGTAGGTAACTGTCTCCTTTTCTCTTTCTGCTTCTAGGATTCTCTCCTTATTTTTATTCTTGAGTAATGTAATTATGATGTGCCTTGGTGTGTTCCTCCTTGAGTCCAACTTCTTTGGGACTCTCTGAGCTTCCTGGACTTCCTGGAAGTCTATTTCCTTTGGCAGATTGGGGAAGTTCTCCTTTCTTATTTGTTCCAATAACTTTTCCACTTGTTGCTCTTCCTCTTCTCCTTCTGGTACCCCTATAATTTGGATGTTAGAATATTTAAGAATGTCCTGAAGGTTCCTAAACCTCTCCTCATTTTTTTTTAATTCTCGTTTCTTCATTCTTTTCTGATTGGATGTTTTTTTCTTCCTTCTGGTCCCCACCATTGATTTGAGTCCCAGTTTCCTTCCCATCATTATTGGTTCTCTGTACATTTTCCTTTATTTCATTTAGCATAACCTTCATTTTTTTCATCTAATTTGTGAGCAAAATCAACCAATTCTGTGAGCATCCTGATCACCAGTGCTTTGAATTGTGCATCTGATAGGTTGGCTATCTCTTCATCACTTTGTATTTTTTCTGGAGCTTTCATCTTTTCTTTTGTTTGGGCCATTTTTTTTTTTGTCTTGACATGCCTTTTACATAGCGAGGGACAGAGCCTTAGGTGTTCACCTGGACAGGGTAACCCATGTCACTGTGTTGTGACGCTGTGTGTGGGGAAGGAGTCCAAGAGGGAACAGTGGTGCTTGCTCTGCTCTCTGCCAGATTTCAGTCACTTTCCCCACTTCCCACAGGCAAATTTGGCCCTTCTGGTGCTGATTCCCAGGTGGGTGTGTTTGAGTATGTTATAGGACCCTGTGGGTCTCTGCAATGAACTCACCTGTGAGGCTGGGAGTTTCCCCCACTGTCGCCTCAACCCCTATAGGTGTTTTCAATCAGTAGTTCGAGGCTTTATTTCCCCAAGTTGAGGCCCTGGCTTGTGTGGTCCCACCTGCTTCCCAGTTGTTTCCCCCAGTCTATCTGCGCATGAATGTGGGACTGCCCAGTCCACAATCTGCCCCTTCACTGGGCCCACCAGTGCCACTTTGCCCACCCTGGTCCTCCAGGCACTGCCTTGCCTTGAGTCTTCTCTGCTTGGCTGCCCAACTCCGACCCTCCTACTGGTCTGGATGAATGTGTCTTCTTTAACTCCTTGGTTGCTGGACTTCCATACAGTTCAATTTTCTGTCAGTTCTGATTATTTTTTGTTTTTAAATTGTTGTTGTCCTTTTGGTTGTGGAAGGAGGCACAGTGTGTCTACCTGCGCCTCCATCTTGGCTGGAAGTCTCTGTTCTTTTATTTAGTCCATGAATATACAAAATTTTGAGGGGAATAATTTAAGTCATATATCTATGACTTTCATAATTACTTTGAATATAAATATGATGACACTACATATTTGTCATGCAGGTAGCTAAAACAGTCATGAAATTAAAAAGTAAATACTATTTGGATCAATGATATTTTCATCTAATATTTATGGCATTACCAAAAAACTTGGATTCTACAAAATACAGCAATATTAGAAAAATATAACCCATTTCCATTACTTGTTAACTTCTGAATTTTAAACTATTTTCATATATAATGGTTCAATATTTTTAAAACTGCATAGAATTATTACACATAATTATAATATTTTAAAGTATGTCACTTTAAATGTAAATAATGACCTATTTCTCCTTCCAAGTACTTAATGATATCATTTACAATTATCACAGACCCCAAGAGATAGAAACTAATAGTCTCAAAACAATTATCTTCAGTAACCAAAAAAACTACCAGAGATATCAAAAATAAATGAACAAAAACAGAGATATTTACATCTTTTCAAAAAAAGTGCATCATCAGGAAGCCAGAGCATAAATAAGTGCAGAGTACTTGCCCTCAAAAAATTTGCTGAAGTGTCCAGAACCTCACACTCTAACACTTCCCATATTAAAATAGTATATCACACCTGCCAAAAGACCAAGGTGAAAGCAGAAGGTCACTGGCAAGCTTTGCTGTTATGTAATTGTTTGCCCAGTAACAAAGTTATCAGGAAGGGGTCCTGTGATTGGGACCTGGTGGAAGAAGCGTGGCATAGTGGTCTGACATTGTCAAAGTCACAAGTAGGGACACCAGACCTTCCCGGGAAACTAGAAAGGGACAGATCAAACCAAGCTTGCCACCAAACCTTAATAAAGCCCCTGATTCTCTACAGCTCAACCAACCCAGTGCAATTATTATTCCTCTTCAGATTCTAAGGGCTTATTGTCATTTCAAATTGGTATTCTCAAAATTAAATTGAGCCCATTTTGAAAGCCAAATTTCATGAGACACTGAATTCCAGGACAATACTTCACCCTGTACAAATGTGTTCCTTCTGCTTTCCCTTGATCCAATTCCATCAAAGTGGTTCAGTTGTTCAATTCTATTAAGATCATTATTCTTCTCACACTTGACATATCCACTCAGCTTGTGTATTAGCTAACCTGGGGGGAAGAAACCTTCCCCAAAGGTATCCCTGCCTTCTACAATAACTTATTTCACATTCCCCTTTGATATCTGCTCTGGTATTTGTTCATTTGGACCTCAGAAGATCTTGTGATTTCTGGGGTCATCTTACCCTTCATAATAATGTCGTTGCTTTGTAGCACAACAAATCTCTATAAATTTCTAAAAGTAAGTTCAGTTTCAGCCTTCGCTGAGTTATGCTAATTCCCTAGAACCTGAGAATATTGGTTGTTTTCCAATGACTTGTCATCTATCATGTTTAACTTGCTTTTCAGATATTTTCCATGTTAAAAATATATGAGTTTCCTCTTTCAGCCATGGCGGAATTACCATTTTACTTCAGGTACCTACTGCCAGAGTGAGCACCCCCAGGCTGCAGAGGGGGCCACAAACTTGTCCCTCAGTCCCCCTTTCCTGAGTGTCAGCCTGACAGATGGGGTGAGATTTTGCTGAAATACCCCAGTCACAATTCCCATTCTAACCTGAACAAGTGGTCCACAAAGCAGGTTGGGAACACCTGTGAGGGAAACACAAAGACATTCTAAAGCATGTGAGGCTGATGTGTAGATCCTCAGCTTCTCTACCTTCACATTCCCAAAATTGATCTTCTTGAGAAAGTACCTGATGTCATACCAGTTCTCACCCCTTTCACAATACACTTAAAAGTTACTTAAAAGAAAAGTATCTATGGCAAATCCTACCTTTGTGCATTTTCTTAAGTGGCCATACTGGGTAGCCAAACAAAGGAACAAGATGAGCGCTTTCAAGAAAGCCTTTTTAAGGTTAAATTTTTCTTTATTTTGTAAATTATTTTTCAGTTATAGTTTACATTATATTTATATTAGTTTCAGGTGTGCAGCACAGTGGTTAGACAATCATATACTTTACAAAGTGTTCCCCTCAATATTTCCGGTTACCTGCCTGGCCCCATACATACAATATGAAAATAGAGATACTCGTTGAAGAAGATACAAGAAACTTTGTACACAGGACAATGACACCTCAGTCCCCTTCAAAGTAGGCACCTTGGGACCTTACACAGTTCTCCCAGTTGCCATCAGCTACCCCTTCATATTCTTCTGAATCTCATCAGTGGTCTGAAATCTCTTCCCTTTCAAAGGCAATTTTAGTTTTTGGAAAAGCCAGAAGTCTCAGGGTGCCAAATCTGGGCCATAGGGGAGCTGAGTCACCTGGGTGATTTTCTGTTTAACCAAAAAACTTTGCATGAGATACGATGCATGAGCAGGCGTGTTGTGTGATGAAGCTGCCAATCACCAGTTACCCATAGCTGCAGCCTTCTGAATCATCTGAATAGTTTCTATGGAGGAATGTTCAAGCTTAACAGGATGGGGAATGACTGTGGGAGTAGGGGGTGGGCAGAGCAGGGGAGAGCAACAGGGGAAAGATTAGAACAATTGTAGATGAACAGTAAAAAAATAAAATACACATATACGAAATTTGATACAGATTCATTGCTCTACTTGCATAGTTATATTGAATTCAATAACCACACAGTACACATACTCACTGAATGGTGTCTACCGCCCCCACTGATCAGTACAGTGAAGTCATCATTGTTCATGCATGTGCATTCCAGTTCACTGTTGGCTGCCAGCTTACATTGATGTCACACAAACCATTTTCATTATATTAACAATGACTGTACTTTTTCTGGACAGGCCTTAAAGTTATTATAATATTATTGACCTATTCTCTATGCTGTACTTTACATCTCAGGGCTATTTTGTAACTACCAACTTGTACTTCCTAATCCCTCCACCTAGTCACCTAGTGCCCCAAGCCCCCATCTCTCTGGCAATTATCCATCTGTTCTCTGTAATTATGAGTCTGTTTCAATTTTGCTTGCTTTTGTTCTTTAGAGTCCATATATAAGTAAAATTATATGGTATTTGTCTTTCTCTGACTGATTTATTTCACTTAGCATAATACTCTCTTGATCTATCCTCTTACAAATATTAAGACTTCATTCTTTTTTGTGGCCAAGTGATATTCCACTTTATATATGTACCACCATTTTTTTATCCACTTTTCTATTGACTGGCACTGGGTTGCTTCCAAATCTTGGCTATTGTAAATAGTGCTGCAATGAACATAGGGGTGCATACATTCTTTCAAATTGTGTTTTGAGTTTCTTTGAATATATACCCAGAAGTAGAAACACTAGGCCATAAGGCAGTTATATTTTCAATTTTTTTACGACCTTCCATACTGTTTTCCATAGTGGCTGCACCAATCTGCATTTTCACCAACAGAGAAGGAGGGTTCTCCTTTCTCCACATCCCTGTCAACACTTGTTGTTTGTTGATTTATTGATGATGGCCATTCTGACAGCTGTGAAGTGATGTCTCATTATGGTTTTAATTTGCATTTCTCTTATGATTAGTGATGTTGAGCATCTTTTCATATGTCTGTTTGCCATCTGTATGTCCTCTTTGGAGAATGTGCAGGTCCTGTGAATATTTAGGTCCTCTGCCCATTTTTTAAATTCCACTGATTGTTTTTTTTTTTGGGGGGGGGGTGTTTTTGAGCAGTATGAGTTCTTTATAAAGTTTGAATATTAATCCCTTATCAGATGTATCATTGACAAATATTTTTTTCCATGCAGTAATTGTCTTTTCATTTTGTTGATAATTTCCTTTGTGTGCAAAAATTTTTAGGTTGATATAGTTTATCTATTTATTTTTTCTTTTGCTTCCCTTGCCCGAGAGAAATATAAAAAAAAAAATATTGCTATGAGAAATGTCAGAGATTTTACTGCCTATATTTCTTCTAGGAGTTTTATGGTTTTGAATCTCATATTTAAGAGTTTTTTCTTGTATATGGTGTAAAAAGTGGTCTAGTGTCATTTTTTGCATGTAGTTGTCCAGTTTTCCCAATACCACTTATTTAATAGGCTACCTTTACCTCATTCTATGTTCTTTTTTAAATATATTTTATTGATTATGCTATTACAGTTGTCCCATTTCTCCCCCATCATTCCCCTCCACCCTGCACATGCCCTCCCACCCACATTCCACCCCTTTAGTTCATGTCCATGTGTCATAAGTTCTTTAGCTTCTACATTTCGCACACTATTCTTGCCCTCCCCCTGTCTATTTTCTACCCACCATCTATGCTACTTATTCTCTGTACCTTCCCCCCTCTCTCCTCCTCCCACTCCCCTGTTGCTAACCCTCCATGTGATCTCCATTTCTGTGTTTCTGTCCCTGTTCTTGTGGTTTGCTTAGTTTGCTTTTGTTTTAGGTGTGGTTTTAATATCTGTGAGTTTGTTGTCTTTTTACTGTCCTATTTTTTATCTTCTTTTTCTTAGGTAAGTCCCTTTAGCATTTCATATAATAAGGGTTTGGTGATGATGAACTCCTTTAACTTGACCTTATCGGAGAAGCACTTTATCGGACCTTCCATTCTAAATGAAAGCTTCGCTGGATAGAACAATCTTGGATGTAGGTCCTTGACTTTCATGACTTGGAATACTTCTTTCCAGCCCCTTCTTGCCTGGAAGGTCTCTTTTGAGAAATCAGCTGACAATCTGATAGCAACTCCTTTGTAGGTGACTGTCCCCTTATCCCTTGCTGCTTCTAGAATTCTCTCCTTCATTTGAATCTTGGCTAATGTAATTATGATGCACCTTGGTGTGTTCCTCCTTGGGTCCAACTTCTTTGGGACTCTCTGAGCTTCCTGGACTTCCTGGAAGTCTATTTCCTTTGCCAGATTGGGGAAGTTCTCCTTTATTATTTATTCAAATAAGTTTTCCACTTGTTGCTCTTCTTCCCCTTCTGGTACCCCTATTATTTGGATGTTGGGACATTTAAAGATGTCCTGGAGGTTCCTAAGCCTCTCCTCATTTTTTTGAATTCTTGTTTCTTCCTTCTTTTCTGTTTGTTTGTTTCTTTCTTCCTTCTGGTCCACTCCATTGATCTGAGTCCCAGTTTTCTTCCCATTTCTATTGGTTCCCTGTGCGTTTTTCTTCATTTCACTTAGTGTAGCCTTCATTTTTTCATCTAATTTGTGAGCAAAATCAACCAATTCTGTGAGCATCCTGATCACCAGGGCTTTGAACTGTGCATCTGATAGGTTGGCTATCTCTTGGTCACTTAAATAAATTGGTTCTGGTGCTTTGATTTGTTCCCTGGTTTGAGCCATTTGTTTTGTTTTTTGTGTTTTTTTTTTGTTTGTTTGTTTTTTTTGGTCTGTTCACAAGACTGTTATGAGGGGTGGAGCCTTAGGTGTTCCCCAGGACAAGGCAGCCCAGAGGCCTGTTAGTGATGCTGTATGTGGGGGCAGGGTCTGAGAGGGAACAATGGTGCTTGCTCTGCTCTCTCTCAGATTCCAGTGCCTTCTGCCACTTTCCCTTCACCTAGATTATCTGCATACGAATGTGGGACCACCTAGTCAGCCAGCCGCCTTGCACAGCCTCACTGGGTCTGCACCATTGCCACCCCATGCCTGGGGTCCATTAGCCACCGCCTGTGCACCTGGGGTCTGCCAGCTGCTGCTGCCTGTGCACCCAGGTCCACCAATCTCCACTTTGTCCTGCCGCAACTCCACCCCTCTTACCGGTCTGGATGAATGGTTGTTGGACTTCCATACGTTCAATTTTCTATCAGTTCTGGTTGTTTTCTTATTTCTAAATCTTTGTTGTCTTTAATTTTCGTTGTGGGAGGAGGCACAGTGTGTTCACCTACATCTCCATCTTGACTGGAAGTCCTTATTCTATGTTCTTAAGCAAGGCATTTTAACAATCTCCCTACTCTATTTCATTACAGAATGCATTCCCAATAAAAATTTTAATTTTGTGTGCAATGATTGACCATAATTTGTAATAAATACATGTTGTTTGATGCACTGAATATGCCTGATCATAATAACTCAATCTAGAGGGAAAATACTCACATTTAAGATACTTAAGGTCATAGAAAATTTTTTAATTTAAATTTACATATTTTTGTTCTAGAGAAGCATGATGAGTTGAAAGACTTTCAGACAATAATATATCACATTAGAACACATTTCTGTGTAGAAAGTGAAATAGAAATATTATTGCTAGGAGAAGAAGAAATGATGCAAGTTTTACTACTATTAAAAAGAGCTTCATTCATTTTTGAAACAGATAATAGTGGGAGTCAAATTACTATGAAATTTGTATCTGTTGGATACCTTTAAAAGATCATCTAAAAGTTTTAAGTTGTCAATATTTACCAAATACTGAAAATTACATCTGTTGGAACATTTAAATATATAATAAAAAATTTTAAGTGACAAGGTAAAAATGGGAAGAGCAGTATCTGCTCTAAGAGTACTGCCACACTACAACAAGGTAGGAGAGAGAGAGAAAGGGAGAGAGAAGAGGGAAGAGAGGAAGGGCTTGCAAGCATCCATACCTGTAAAATGCCTGGCAGATCATCTCTAACATCTGCGTAGAGGTTAAAATACTGTGGCCTTTTAGTCTAGTAATTTTACCTTGGTATTTTTATGTCAAATGATCCAATATAAAGATATATCATTTGAAAGGCCACCTTTAGTCAATTTCCACTTATTACATGCAAGTCAATATATACAATGTAAGGCAATTCGCTGAAGGCTTAGAACCCTGTAATTCTGACAGTACCCAGAAGAGGTAACATACTAAGGAAACAGTGAGCAGGCCAATGTATAGGCAAAGCCAACTGAAACACCAAACTTACAAAGGAGAAATGTGGCAATGAACTTCTGCACAAAATGCCATTGAAAGATGTCAAATTAGAATATTTGCTACAGAAGAGAGATGAATTTGACAGTCTTGTTTTCTTTATCTCTGACCATCTCAATTTAGCTTTTAGACCCTCATGGTAGAAACCTGATCATGTCAATTCAAGTGAATTACACCATCCTAGATGTTTATTCCCATTCCCCAGCCCACAGACTCATTTGGATAAACATGTAGTCCTTATCCCTTCCCACCCCTTCTGCTCCTTCCTTTCTTCCTGGGGGTGATCTATGGTCTGTGTGTGGTCTGCCGGCATCAGAAGGCATGGGGCATCTTGTTCATGAAAGTTCTCTGCCCACGTTGGCCTCTGCTAAGATGTAATTTGCCTCACCTGTGTCTCAGTATTCCATGCTGGCATCCATTGTGAAGTCTGCAAATCTGCATAGTGTCAGATGGCCAGGTCATATTCTCTGAGTCTTTCTCAGTCTAGGGGACACTGGCAAACTGTGTCATACATTACCAGGGGAGTGCTACATGTGATTTAGACTCACACTTAAAGTGAGGATTGTATGAACCATTCTTTTAATTTCTGTAAATCAATGCCTTGCCACCTACAAAACTGGTACTATCTATTCCCCAAATAAACTCTGGCTCTCCTCCAAACAACTGGAAACATTAGATAGCCCCAAATCATGTCATGGGGGCAGCACCACTTTTAAGCTTAGGTAGCCAATCCTAAGACTGCCTACCTTGCCTTTCCCATTCATTTCCACGAAAACCAAAATGAAGGCACTAGCCTGTAGTCCTGCTTGAAGTACCTGGAATCTTCCCCTGAGTATCCACTGTGCTCTCCCCCCAAAACGGCAGTTGGCAGTTCTAACAAAACTGTAAAACTGTCTCTAGTTTCTCTTTCTTGATCTGTACCTGGGCTCACTTTACCTTATGCAAGGTAACATAGACATAATGGAGATGGGCTCGGCCTCCCAGGGTCCCATAGCTGCGAAGTAGGGATGGATACCTAAGAAAATAAGGTTCCATTCAGAAAAACACTGTGTGGTGGAGGGGAACGTGGCTGCTGAGTTGGCAACTTGTCTAGTTCAAGTAGCAGAAAACTGAGGCAGAGATCAGTTTCATCTTCCTTAAAATGCTTTCAGGAAGAGAAAATAAAAGTCTGTCGACTAAAATTAGTGAAAAGAAACAGGTAAATTAACCAAATTGGTTGTTCGCTAAATTGTCATTCAGCAAATTAACCTAGAACGGACATAATTGGTAATAAAGAAGGAACAGAATTTAACAAAGATTTAGTAATGTTCCCGGAGGGGATGACTAACAATTGCAAATGTTGGATGTCATTGTAAACAAGGCTTTTAAAGATCACTTTTAAAGTGATACAGTGAATGACTAGAGTATGGCAATCATAAACATATACTCACCAGACAAATAAAAATTTAAAAAATGTCCTAATGTTACACAAATGGATTCCAGTGGCTTGGAATATATTTCCAGTGACAGCATCATGCATGATTCAAAAGAGGTGTACCTCAAACGACTTAGATACAAGTGAAGGGGATATGCCTTACAAAAGTGCATTAGAGAATTCAAAAAGTGGTTTTAGTGAAGACAAAGGCTCAATGGCAAAGATGAATGTGAGAAGCATGGAAAAAAGGAAAGTTAAAAAAAAAAGCATGTCTGTAAATTCACACTATATACATACATAATGTGGTTTTAAACTTACTGTACACCTAAATTAAGTATATTAGATTCTTAACTGTTTCAAGATCTCTCTTCAAGTTCACTCATTCATGTTTGAAAACAAAATTAGATCTCTCACAGACAACTAATTTGCACCAGGGTCACTTTACAGATGGAGGTTTGTAGCAAGTGGTAAATAGGAAGGGACCAGAGTCCTATAAACCCATATGACCAAGCACATCACGTGACCTGGGCAGCCAGGAAGGCTGCTCTGGAGAACCACTACGTAAGCTGCTGACAAGATACAGGATGAGTAAGAAGAAAGGAGAGAATGTTCCAGATAAAGTCACAAGCAAGTACAGCATCCTAGGGCAGGAAGAGACCCAGTGTCCAGGGTATTAAAATTGGTTGTAGCTGGAGCACAGGGACAGGGAGAAATGTAGTAAGAGATGAGGCTGGAGAATCACAGCCAGACAATGCAGGGCCAGGGAGAGATGCTGATGCTGTTTTCATCTAAGAGAGAAATGAAGCCAGTGAAGAGGTGGCTATTGCAATAATCCAAACAATAGATGTTGGTATTTTAGTGGGTGAGGGCCAGATTCCAGATCACACGGCTCTGCAAGCTGTGGTCAGGGTTTAATGGATGCGGGTTTGGGTTGGGTTGGGTTTCTGTTTTGTTTTGCTAAAGTACAATTGGAAAGCCATTGAAAGGTAGCAAATGTTAGAGTAAACTGATCTGACTTATGTTTCTAAAACAGCAATTAGCTGTTGAAAAGAACAGCAAAAGGGCAAGAATTTTAAAAGTGAGGATGACTGGATGATTTTTACCCTGGTCCTGAATTTTAGGTGGGTGCTTGGTCATGGGGGTAGCAGTGGAAATAAAAATAAGTAAATGCACTGACAAGAGGAGGTTTCAAAGGTGCCTCCTATGAGGTGGAGTGAGACTTCCTTCCTTTGCACCTTTCTTTCAATGGCAAAATGAACAACCTCATGTTAATGTCCGTATATCACAGGCATGGAAACTTTCATGTTCCACCTGGTGTATAAACAAAGGAAAGTTCCAGGATACATTGTAAAATGACCCAATTTGTTCCATGGGATGTGGAGTTTAGAATGCTTATCACCTGACATGTTATGGAAGAAAGGAGGACTCAGTATTTTAAAGGAAGCCCCATGGTCATCGCCATGTGATGATGCTCTTAGTTGGACACCAGTGGATTAAGAAACTGACCCTGGGATCCTCAATCAGGGAAAGGTACTGAGAGATTAAAGCCACTATGGCCCATTAGAGAGGAAGACCTCCTTGTCCTCTGAATGTCCCTGAAAAATAGTGCCTTTTTTCAGAAGAGAAGGCTGGTTTCCATACAGAAACCTAGTACACAAGAAGAAAGTTTTCATGTGGCTTACCTGTTTTGATGGCCTCTCATGTGGTTCAGTATTTCTCCACCACTGAGAATATTTACTAAAGATGGAGCCTTGGGAGCTGATGAGAACATCTTTGTCAACCACACTGGAGCCACAGGGCAGTCAGCCCCCACAAACACCAGGAACGAGCACCCACTCAGAACCCCAAGCTATACCTCACTTACACAAATGCTGAGCAAACAACTCCTGATGTGGAGAAATGCATGGACTTGGGTAGATGTCCTTTCTTATGGGAAAGGTAAGGAAGAAAGTACATCTCTGATACATTCAGAAAACAGGGAGTTAAGCGTTCTGGACCATCTTCCCTAACGTGTGAGAAGTAAGAGAGTCAAGAAGGTCACCATGGATACATCTGGCTGCATCTGCTTGAGTTATTTGTATTGAACAGATTGCTACAGGGTGTTTTTTTTTCTAGTCTCATTATGTGTGTGTAATGCCAATTAAATAACAGGAATGAAAATTAAAAAGGAAAATATCTGCCCCTGCTGGGTTTAATCTCATTAGTGCAAAGTCAAATGATTAGTCCTAAAAGGGCTCCAACAGGCAGCAAAGACAGCATTAAAGTTGCAAGTATCTTTTGCATCACAATGAGAAAATGAGTCAGAGTGGCTCATTCTGCTGAGGACACCAGAGCCATTCCTATAATAAGACCATGTTATCGCTCTAGTAGCACTGTGCTTCTACCTAGCTCAACAGCAGGGAGATGACCATGACATATCCCAAACGTCAAATCCATAGCATAAAATACTGTCATGCATTCTGAGAACAGGTGTCATGTTTCCCTGGGTTAACTATGAAACCTGGGAGATGCTTACCAGTGCTCGATGGCTTACATAATCTTCAAGCATGAGACTTTTTTTCTAATTAACCAAACCAGCCAGCTATAAATTTGCCAGCAGCACTGAGTAGCTCTCAGAGAAAAAATGTGAAATGGAAAGGTCTGTCCAATGTATGCCTTAGAGTGCATTTAAAATGAAAGGACTGAGCAGCTGGGAAGTACATCAGCCGACGCTGGTCCTTAGCTAAGCCTCCGGTGGAATACCAATTTTTCCCTTCCTTCAGAAAGTTTGAGAAATGTCAGCTACAGCTGTTTTGAATCAATATGATTCAAGAAGTCTTAGAATGAGAGGCTATGCAAAAAATGGCCAAGTCCAGAGGGCTCTCCTCGGTGACACGCTGTCATGGAGCTTTACTTTCCAAGTACTCTTATACCTTATCCTATTATTCTTTCACCCTGAGGAGCAGAAAAAACAAGAATCATGCCAGTATTTCAGGCGGTGAAAATGAGGCACAGATACAAACCCCAGGCGTACTGATCATCTTTAGTTAATTGCCCCACTGAGCCCGCCAGTCCAAGGAAGCCAGGTACACACACACCAACATCAATCTAGAAAGACTTCACCTGTTATGAGGCATGGACACCATGCCCTTCTCTGCTTGGTGCTGAAAAATGAATTGCTTTGCCTGCCCAGAACAGAGAAAATTGGACATTTTTCCAGGTGAGGACCAGTGAAAAGTCAACTTCCCAATCAAGCAACCTTTAACAGGAGCCCAGAGTTAGACCTCAGGGAGGTCTCTGAATCCCCCTAAAATTATATGTAAAAGTACGAAAATGTGTTGTGTGTGTGTGCATGTGTGTGAATTCATGAGGATAACTTGTCAGATTATCTACCTCCACGATCTGTAAAAGGTTAAGAATCCTGATGTCTAGACATAAAAGAGCCCCTTGTTGTTCTGGAGAGGCTGAGAAGAAAGCTAGAACTGTCTACCTTAGTGTATAGTTAGGAACATTGACGTGACAAGGGCTCTGTGTAAGGCACCAAGATCCTACTCAACAAAACTGGAGCATGGTCGACTCTTCAAAGCAGTGAGAGCCCCAGGGGCAGGAGACTGTGAAAAGGAGGCACTGCTCCACCTGGGAAGAGCACAGAGTTTAGGACCTAAATGTAGGTTTGCCAACACTAACCATGTGATCTTAGCAAAGGTATTTAGTATTGCTTATGTTCAGTTTCGTCCTCCTTAAAATGAAATAAAAATGTGAAAAAAATGAAAAGTCCCATCATTTAGCATTGTTGCAAGGATTCAGTGGCAGGATACAAGTCAAGTGCCCAGCAAATAGAAGACCCTCAATAAATGTGGGTTCACTTCCCCTTCCCCTGTTTAAATGCCTTCAGAAAGAATAATAAGAAGGAAAAAAGAAAGGAAAGGAAAGGGAGAAAAGAAAAAGAAAGAAGCAAGGAAGGGAGGGAGGGAGGGAGGGCAAAAGAATTGACCCTGCCCCTGGCCTGGAAAAACTGTAAGGCATCAAAACAGGAGGGTTAGCCTGTGGCCTGACAAGAGAATAGAAAAAAGACACGGACTTCACAGAATGAAGCAAGCAGTGGACAGGGCCTCAGGTATCCTTGGCCTAGCTGCAGTTTACAGCAGCCTGAAAAGCAGGACTCAAACCCAAACCTTGGGATTCCTGGCCCAGTGATCTTCCCATCATTTCTCCCTAACTCCTGTTCCCACACAGCTTTCTTTTTCATGTTTGCATTCTCTCCCTCTCCATTTAAGTGGAAGGCAAAACAGAGTTTGCAATTACATGAGTAGATCTGTCAGTTCTAAGCAACAAAACGTAATGTACCTATATAAAATAATATCCATATCACAACCCAACTATCAGAGCAAAATAAATGAGCCAGCAAAGAGGCTATTAACACCTGTTAACAATGCCATGTGGAATGGCCAATGTACAGTGATTGACACTCTATCAGGGGAAGGCTCCTTGCTGACAGAACACATCACAGGTACCCTTCCTTTCCATCCCAACCTTGGTGGCTGGCAGTAATCTAATATAGCACTTTCCAATGTTTCCCGCTTCCTGTGCCTGGATTCCCTAGGTCAGTTCTGATTTTAAACTACATAGTGTGGCAGTTTTCCTTGAATTCCTTGCCTGAACAGTGGAAACTAGGAGGTCCTTGACATTGGACCTCATGGCAGTTGAAGGCCGGCAGGCTGCCCATGGGTGGTTCTGCCAATGAGAAGAATCTCACGTTGATGAGGGGAAAAGATGCTGCAGAGCTGACAAGGAGCCCTGGCTTCATGGCTTCTAAAGAGTAAAACTAGGGGAAGCACTGAGATACAGGCCAAGTATGTGCCCATACCCTGTTGGGGTAAATTTATTTTTTATTAAGGTAACCAATATTTACACCATGCTAAAATTTATAGTGTTTTTATAGAAATAAAATAAAGGTGCAGTTCTCCCTTTCCTTCCTCTTTCCATAATCTGATGGTGATTTGTTTTAACCCAAGCATGTTGGTATACTTTTACTTTATTTGCCAGTCTCCAAATATTTCTTACTGGAAACACTCAAATTGGCCCATCAGTAGTATAATGGATAAACTGATAATATATAATCTCCAGTCAACATCTACTATCCTAGCTTATTCAGAGGAACAATAATAACAGAAACAGCTAATAACCAAGGTGCCTAGATTTACTAGAAGCAGCATAAGAGTTACTCACATTCTTCCCTAAATATGTATTGATCCTTTCGTCTCCCAGCTCATACCAACAAATGGACACATGCTTACCCCACAGTTAAAGGGACCTTGAGGTAACTCGTATAACAGTGTTCATTTTCCTGGTGACTGTCAGAAAAGATGGCAGTGGGACATTGTTTCTTTCTCTGGGGACTGTCCTGGAGAAGGCAGAGGGACAGAGCCTAACAAGGTTTGAATTGACTGGAGAAAAAGTAGGAGTCTGAAAGCCCTGGATTCCCCAAGAACTGGGAAGGAGACAGAGCACAGAATGGCAGGCAGGGTCTGTCTGACCCCTCAGTCTCTTTGCCATGGGTGTAAAACACACACTAAGGGGAATGGAGGGCATCCCCACCCCTTGTCCCCACACAGCCTCTGAAAATAAGGCACCAAGTTTCTTCCCCCTTTCTTGGGCTGCCTTACTTTGGGTACTCTGGGTACTTGGGTATTTTCTACAAGGTGAGGCAAAGAAATTCACTGTCTTCAATGTTGTTTGGTTTTGTTTTTCAACACAGAACTTTCTGAAAGTTCCATTGGATCTAATCTGGTACTTGACAAGGGGAAGATGTGACATGCAATACTTTCTGATTTGGAAATAGATATTCTGAGGGTAAAAGAATATTTTCTCCTTTGCACATAGCAGGTGCTAAGGAAATAGCGGCAGTCCTGGAGGTAGTTCTTGCATGAGAACACACTGACATCAGTACAATTATGATCTGTGGGGAGCAAAAGAAGATCCTTCAGACAGAATTTCAACAGAAGTCCCATACTCAGCAAACCCGCCACGGATTTGCCTCCAAGAAGGAAATGAATGTGCCATGCTTGTTCAGCCAAGTAGTAGCAGAGAACAATGAGGTCTCTGTAGACAACTGGGAAATGACCACCCAGGAAATTCGAAAGCAGCTGAGGGGCTTAGACCTCAAATTAACACTTTGAATCCTTTTTGGAAATCAGGAATACGTTATATGCCAAGTAAATAAAATAGACATTTATCCAACATATAGTATTTGGGAAAGAAGCAGAGATCTTAGGAATTAGCCTTGGCCCTCATGTAAGGAATCATCATTATTCCATGGCCACTAAAAATGTTTCTGTGGTTACAAAGTCAAGCAGCCACTCACAAACATGCAGCTCGGTGGTCCTCTGCATGACATCTGATAGCCAAGGGCTCAGGCTGGAGATCGTGACAACCACAAGCACTTCCTGAGCACTTGCTATAAAGGAGGCGTCATTGGGACTATTGCCAACACATCTTAAACGAGTACTGGACATAAAACTTGAGTTATTAGTAACTTATTTTCTTCTCACAACAGCTTTTATGAGGCAGATCTTATGAGGCACAGAGAGGTTAAGTAACTTGGCCAAGGTCACACAGCTAACAGTCTGATTCAGGGGTGTTCTTTTATCTATTTTCCCAGTTGGTGGTCATTTGGTAATACCAAACTTGCATTTAGACCCTATGTAGCATCCTGTTTATTCCTCTAAAGCAATCCTTTCAGAGAATAAACTGTGAGTAACTTCAAGGAAACTGCTTTAAAAAAATCTTATTTCCTAGTCCTGTTTATTCTTCCCAGGAGCACCATCTTCTAGAGGAGGAACATTGGCAATAACCATACATCAGACACCTGAAGCAATCAGGCCTCAGAATGTAGCATTATTAAACAATCTCAAGGTGGGTTAGTGCTCAAACATTTAATGTTTCATTACCAGCAACTTCAGTCTCTATATAGCCTTCTTTGGAACAAATATGAACATTTTTTCCCCTGAAAGTATAATGTTATGTTTAACGTGTATTGACTACAGCCCCATTTTATCCTACATTTCTTTGATCTGCAAGAATGGTCTTGAAATAGAAAATGCATGTGCTCACTAGGGAGCTGCAGAAAATTAATTCCAAGCAAATTTTGCCAATGACTGTCACTCCCTCCCTCCCTTAAAAGATTGTTCTGCTGTTGCACAGACACACCATTGAGCATCACTGTGAGAGGAGGTAGATAACATATTTCTGTTTCACAGGTCTCAAATGTGAAGGGAAGTCTGATATTGCTTAGCATTGTCATAGTTGCATAATTGCTCTTAAAATCCAGCTGTGAGTCATGTTGCTACACATAGTTACATGTGACCTGAGTCTGTTCTGAGCTGAGTACATGAATACCATCTCCTCTGGCTCATTTCTGTGACAGCTGCTCACAGGCCCTGTCACTGTTCCCACTTCAGTTCATTTGCTTCACAGAGAGCCCAGTCTTTGATAAGACTAAGTCACTCCCAGATATGTTCTCCTTGAGGGCAGGAAACCTATAGATCATGTATCTTATAAGGTTGATATGCAAATACTATGTACTTACCAAATAAAGATTGAATAAGTAAATTGTTTAAGTGTGCCAACTATAGGCCAACAGTACATCGAAGTTCTGCCTAAAAGCCTATGGCAATGCTGCAAGTCTGGTCATGCTTTAATGCACCCCTGTTTCTCTTGCCCAGTGATGTCTTGCTAAACATAAGACAAAGGGTACAAATTGCATCCTATCAGCCTGCCATGTGATGGTTGCTTGAAACTATTATCCAGGAGCAGGTAAATGAAGACTGTTATCTGATTGTATATATATTTTTCAAATAATAACTTCTATGAGTTCACTGACCCAGTTATCGTGACTCTAGCCCTTAAGATTCGAATTCAGCTTTCATGCAAGTCAAACTCTCCCAGATCAACCAAGCAAGAGCACAAAATCACAAACAAACTAAATCTGTAACTTTGACTAACAGTCGTGGCTACCATCCTTAGGAAATAAACTCTTACTACAAAGGTTTCAAGGTACCCGAGAGAGAGTCTGTGAGGCAGAGAAGAGCAGTGGGAAAGGACACTTGCCGCACAGGGAACAGATGGGCCTGGGCTCTCTCCACCCTGTTTCTCCAAGTGAACACAGACAGCTTTGCAGTCTCATCAGTAAGTCCAGGGCTTCTGAACGTCGCAAAAGGTATATCGAGGTATTTAGCTGTTTCATTAAAAATAATGGATTGCACTCAATAATAGGCCCCAGAGAAACACATGGATTTTTATTTAATCTAAAAGGATTGTTGTCATGGCTCTCACCCAATTATTAATTGATTATCTACAAACAAAGCCCAGAATTGCCATTATTATGCCAAATAACTATTATACTGTGACTACAAACCCAAAGAAAAATTTGGTCAGCAAAATCTGTATAAGTACAGACATTCACATTGGGAGTTGAGTCTCAAAAATTTTATTCTAAAACTCTAGACATCACATACATTCTTCTGGGAGATTAGATTTCACCTATCCAATAGATTACTGAGGAGCATTCTTTACCTTTTCTGGAATTCAGAATGAAGTGAAAGCAGAAGAAAACACTGGCTGCAAACTTTTGTTTTAAGCCCTACCACACCCAACAAAAGTATTAAGCTTATGAGGAACCACAAAGGGACAGTTTGATATTACCCCATCACCAGTTTTTGATAAGGTAATCCCCACATAAGCCATCTGGAAATCACCATAATACTTACCAGCATATAGACACATTTGGGGCTCTTCATGTAGAGGGAAATTGTCCTACAATCTGAGAGCCTCCTTTTCCTGCTCCGTGTCTGTAACAAGATAGGGAAACCACCCGAGACAGGAGCCCCACCTGTGTATGGACTCATAAGGTCGGGTCCGTTGAGGAGCACAGATCCCAGTCTGTGACTCAGGGTGGCAGGAACTCACCTAACAATACTCCCAGCAAGACGAGAGCTGAACAGTTAATTACCAGGCTGGCTTCTGAACCTAGGGGAAACTAAATAGACAGAACTAATTAAAATCAATACTCTCATGGTAATTGTGAGAAAAAAAAGAGGGTCATAATAATAAATTTTTAAATGGAGAAAAATAAGCTCTCTCCATTCTTCACACCAACCTTACTATCTGGACCACCAGCAAATGTACATCAACAGATGGTGTCTTCAGGAACGTGTAAACATGGGGTAGGGAGGAGCATGCATGAAGCCCACTGAAAGGAGTCCCTGAGCTCCTGGGCGGTGTGTGTGGTCAGAAGTGGTTAGAGACACTGCATTTTTGAAGAAAGGGCTGTGCTTACATGAAGAGTTCTGATACCAAAAGTAGGAAAATTTGACTTCTCTTCCAGCTGTATGACCTTAAGAAATCAATTTAGTTTAATTTCTCTGAGGCTCAGTTTTTGCCCCCTGTAAAATAAGAGGGAAAAGAGATAGGGATCCTTCTTTGAGATCCATTCAATTGTGTGATTCTGGAATACCATATCTCAGAGGTGCAGACAAGCACCAAGAATATATGTGTGAAGACATAGATACAAATAATGTCCATCCCTTTAAAAAATAATGTTTCTTATTCTGATTTTCCTTGAAAATGGTAGAAGGTTGTCACATTGCATTCTTCATACTAACATGTGACCTAGAGAAACTGGAGTTTGGTTTTGTTTTCAAAAATATATTTTGCAAAGTAATAAACGAAAGCTTAAAACCATGTCCCAAAACTTAATTATAATAGTGTATTGGATTTCTCTCTAGATTGTTACAGCACTGTTCATTATAGGGTAGATTCTGGTAAAAGGCAAATCTTCCCAAAATAGCAAAAATTGTCCTAGCACAAGATTCCAGTATAGCTGCGATATAACATTTCAGTTCTCTTCTTTTTCAACTTAATAATATGTACTAATGCCAGCTGAGGATGGGATGGGATATAATGGGATGATAAGAAATAAATTTAATAAATTGTGGCTGTAGGTGACAAAGGGAAAGGTGCTTTTTATTACTTATTTATTTTTTCATTGTTAATTTTTTCAATTAGCAATAATTACACCTCCGATAAACCTCATTGGCTACCATACTGCCACTACGCAAAGCTCAATTGTTAATTTTTATTAGTCATATACACTCATGACGAAACATTTGGAGAATACTAAAAAAAGAGTGAAAAGTTAGTCTCCCTCTCCTTCCTGTCTCCTAATGTTCCCCCACTGTGTGTGCCCCTGGGGCAGACATTCTCAATCATTTCTCGCTTGACCTTCCAGAGATACAAGTGTTGTGTGTATATAGTACTCTTTCTTTTTTGAAACACAAATGGTAGCACAGTTTACCATTATTTTGCATCTTTTTTAACTTAAACTTATTATCTTATATAGTGTGCCTCATCATTACATGCCTCATTATTTTAAAGGCACATATTTAATTTTATTGCTAGACATAGTTTATATAATTGGTTCCTTACTGATGCACATTTGCCTCCAATCTATTACTACTATAGTTTTTGCTTAAGTAAATATCTTGGGATGTACCACTCTGTGCCTGCGAGTATGTGAGGTGTATCTATGGGATGTATTAGAAAGACAGAATTGCTGGGCCACAGGCACATATAAGCATTTGTGATTTTTAGAGATAAGGAAGTGACCTCTGGGAAGGTTATACCGGTGCACATTCTTATAAGTCGGCGGTGAGAGTGCTGTTTCCCCAATCCCTGTCAATGTATTGTCCAGTAGTTTTACTTTTTTTCACCTGTCTAAGCGATGAAAAAGAATGTTTGTCATTGTGTTATCTTGATACCCATTTATCATGAGGGAAGTTGTCTATCTCTTTATGTGTTTAACATCTTTGAGTTAGCACTGGTGACCAGAAGAACACTGTCTCTTGATGACCTCCACCTCCAGGGATGTAACTGACGAAGGGCCCCAGCTGTCATCCTCTGCTCCCAGCCTAACTCAGTATGGCAGGCCTATTCCCCGGGACCCCTCGGATCGTAGCTCTGGCTCAGAGACTCCCTACAACCTTGCGGAAGTTCCCCCTAGACTGCATCATGGTTTAGGACACCTACACTCAAACTTCCTTTCCTCTCTCCTTCACTGAACATCAGACTCACATTGCCATCTGAGGCCTGTCCCAGCCTGCCTTCTCCTTCCTTCTTCCCTCTCCAGTGCATTTCCCCTTGCACGTGTAATCCTGTCTTCGTACCTACTTCTCAGAGGACCTAGACAAACACAGTAACTCTTCATAGCCCTTCAACATCATTTAATTGTGGCACTGAACTTTTCTTTATTGATTTGTAGGCATTCCTACTATAAAAATAGCTTAGCCCTTTTCTGTCTCATGTTGCAATTATCTTTCCTTAGCTGGTCTTAGATCTACACCTTAGCTTATGATATTTTCTCCATGTCAAAGCATGTCTAGGATTTCTGAGTAATACATGAGAGCTTCTATAAAAGTGGAGATATAACTCCCATTGTTCTGGAAACCCAGGAACCAAAAAGTTGTAGGCCCAACTCACACCCACATAAAAAGGTGAAATAAGAGGAAGAATGGAAGACCTACAGCAGTCGGCAGTCTGCGGAACTTCTGAAATCCCCTTAGGGAGGAATAGCAAGGGTCCCCCACCCTGGGGGTGGGGAATGCTCCTTAAATAGGTCCCAATTATGCTCCATAAGAGGAGTTCTGCAACCATTACCCTTGGTGGCCCTTGGCTTTTTCTTTCTCCATTTTCATCTTCAGAGATCTCTAACACAGGTGTTGAAGAACATACCTTCAATGAGCACTGAGCAGCTTTCCCCATCCCCTTCCACCCAAAAGTTGTTTTAGGTCTCCAATAGCCATAATTTTCCTTAGTGTAGGCTAGTGGTTCTTTTCACAACATCACTCTCCTCAAAATTAACTTTGTTATTATTTGAGGCCTGTCAGCACCTTGTGCCGACAGCCATGTGCATGGTCCTCTCCTAGACATACTTTTTAGATTTACTGGATTCCTCTGCTCTCTCGTCCCCCTGCTACCACCCCCTTCTCTGTCCTTGTCTCTTCCTCTCTCTGTCTCTTTCTCCCCCTTCTCTTTGCCTCTCTTTTTCCGTGTCTCTGCCTCTCCTCTTCTGTCTCTCTCTCATCTTGACTGTGGGGACCATAGGTCGATCAGGTTACAGAGCCAGAGCCACAGCTTTCGTCTCCTTTCCCTGAGCCATTTTGTCCCATTGAAAGAACGTTTTGGGTATTGCCTCATCACTTGGACCCTCATCCCAAGACACTTGAATCCAGCCAAAGGTTTTACACATGTGATAACCATACTCTTGATTTGTTATTTGTCATGAGGACGAGTTGTAATCAGCTCTTGTTGCCAAGTTTTCTCTTTTACCAGTTGGGCTTGAGAAAAATTATCCTTTCTAAGTCCATAAATCTCCAAATTTCTGGACTCCCTCTTTTCTTTTAAATTCCTGCTTGCTAAGCACAATCAACAGCAACCAACAAAGACTAAGATTCTGTTTCCTGATCTCTTTTTCTAGAGTTACAAATTTATCAGATAAATTACTTGCCTTCAAAGTGAGACTTTTACTAAATATTTTCCAGCTTCTGACAAGTTTCTTTGCTACTCAGGAGCTAGGCCAATGCCTCCTATTTTGTAGTTTTGTTATACCAGCTCCCTCTTTCTAGGTCCTAATTGCTGCATTAGATGGCATAAAGTAGGTTATGCTCCGAGAATGAATTCTCAGTGCCTTAGCAAAAGCTTTTATACTGGCTCACATGCCATGTTCAATGCAGGTCAGCAGAGGGACTCTGCTCATCGTTGTCACTCAGGGATCAAGCTGACCGGGCTTCATCTCAGTGGGCACTTCTACGATTACAGCAGGAAGAAGAAAATGTGGAGAACCATATTCTTTATGTTTCCTCCCAGAAGTGGCACATATCATGTCCACTCACGTTGTGTTATTCAAGTGTGCCACAAGGTCATGCCTATCATCAAAACTAGGGGAATGTAACTACGTACACAGTCAAGAGAACTTGAAGTACTCAGGGAACTACTGGGTTGGCCAAAAAGTTTGTTTAGTTTTTTCTGTATGATGGCTCTACTACTGCTTAGTTGTCTTTAACTTCATTTGAAACAGTTTTGTTGGACTGTATTGTGACAGCTGCCGTATCAGCATGCATTTAAAAAAATCAAAATTGGTGAATTTTTGTGCAGCCATTTTAATATTGAAGATGGAAGAAGATACGCAATGTTTTGGTACATTATGCTTTATTACTTCAAGAAAGGCAAAGCACAACTGAAAGACAAAAATGATTTGTGCAGTGTATGGAGAAGATGCTATGATTGATCAAACATGTCACAAGTGGTTTGCGATGTTTCTTGCTAATTTTGATATTTTGGCCAAATAATTCTGCTGTGGGGCTGTTTTATACATTTGAAGATGTTTAGCAGCACCTCTGGCCTCCACCCACTAGAAGCTAATAGGGGGAGATAGCCAACACTCTCAAAACATCCAAATCAATAAAGTTATTGGTGAAAATGAAAACTATGTCTTTTATTTTACAGAAAAAAAATGTAACAGATTTTTTGGATAACCCAATACAACAATTACTGTCTCTTTCTCTTCATTCCTTCCCTTCCTCTGCTCCTCCACCCCACACCACTTCCTCTTCCTTATCCTCTTCCATTTTCCCTCAGCTAACTATTTCTCCCAAAAGGCTTGATTTAACTTTAATATAAACTTATGCCCCTTCCTATGCCAGCCCCAAGTTCTGCCTTCTTATATGAACAGCCTTGCAAATCACAGGCACTGAAAGCAAGTCTTAGAGTTTCTTACAGTTTTTTGAATAACAAGTTTCAAGAGTTAATATGGATAGTTTGAAATTTCACTTAAAGGAAACCTGCAATTAGGTAGTTTGGCCAGATTTTTGGAAGGAACAGATTCCCGAGTCCATTGTGTGAACAAAGAGTGAGAGTTTTCCATTTGCACAGAATCTATCTCAACTCCTAATGAAAGTCAGGGTTGTTAGGGCCCTCCTGCCAAATCCAAAGCTGTGATTGAAAGATACATTTACTGGCAGGTGGAGGGATTTGCAAAAATACCCCAACGAGCTGACCACAAGCTCACAGAAGTGCTTTTAGTTATCACTATCAGCCAAAAACAGTTAGGGCTCCAGGTAAACCAATTAGGTTTGGCAGAAATGCTATCTCGTTCGATAAAATTTCACTATTCCAGGTGACCTGTTTCACTCACTGATAAAAAGATTTCCTTCTTAACTTTGAGAAAAGAGGCATCTATTAAACTTTTTAAAAAGTTATCCAAAGAAATTTTATTAAAGTACTACCTTTAGATCCACAGAGACTTAGGAACTTTGCCATCAAATTCACTTCTACTCAGCAAGAGATCAACTTCTGTGGCCCCTGTTGAAGATTCCACATCTTAGCCTACAATGCTGAGTTATGGCACCATCGCTTATGTCCTCTTAGAAGTTCTTTGCCAAGACAAATTACTCAGTCACCAGTCTTGCTTGTTCTATAAAGCCATGGTTTTTGGAAATTGAACTTCTCTAAGATATGATTCCTGCAACTGCAAAATATATTAGTTGGACCGGATGGTCAGTAGAGTGTATCCCAAGTTAATTTTCTATGACTAAGATATACCCTGGAGCACCGACACCCACAGATCTAACATTTCCATCAGTCTTAGCCCAACCCGTGTCGTAAACGTGTCAAAGTAGAAGCATTTTATAATTTATTTCAGTTATTCAAAATAAACTCTTGAAAGACTTTACACTACTCTCTAAGCACTATTTTTAACAACAAAAAACATCACCATCCTGACAACTCTCCTTCTTACCCACTCCCATCCATGCCACTGAACTGACTTTGTATTGAACTCACACACTAATCTGGCCTTACTGAAGCAAGTTCTGAATTTTATAATCATCTTCCTTGATTCCTCACTTCTGGGCTGCCAGCCAGAATGTGAACAAGAAATGTGAAGGGTCATTTCCTGAGGTGAATGCTGAATGTTTTTCAAAGTGGTCGTGGGTGGCTTGGACTGCCTCAGCTTCAAAACCACTTTTTCCTGTTTTCATGCTTGATTTTGTGTGTCACTGGCCAGCGTGTAGGAAACCTGAAGTTCTCTCAGCTGTGCTGGGTGCAGCATCTGTTCTTCCCAGCCCTTGTCTAGTCCTTTCTCTATGGGTCAAGCTCTGCTTCAGACTATGCCCTTCACTTTCCAGAACTCACTGCTACTGTTCTCAAATCTAGAAAGCACAAACTCACAGTTCTCCCTTCTTGCTGCAACCCTGCTCCCCACCGAAGCAGACTCTCCCAAGTCCTAAAATACTAACCCTCACTCTATACCTTAAATAAGACTCTTTAAGTAAAATGCTTACTTAAAGAAATCCCTTTTTAAATTTGCCCTGTTTCCTTAGTGAAATTGATTTATTTTCTCTAGATTTATCCAGTAAAGTAATCATGGCTACACATGTGGTATTCCAATCACTATAAACCTTCCCTCCCATTATAGAGACATACGCAGTATTTTATTATATAGATATTTGAGACAGACAACTCTGCCTCAAGAAGGTATGCTTTTTATTTACTTTGTCTATTATTTGGACATGTAGCCATGAAAAAGAAAAAGGGAGCATAGTTATAGCATAAAAATTTGTATATTCAAATTTTGTGGTAAGCGTGGTGAACTAAAGGAAAAAAGGAGAGAGAAGAAGGGATACTTTTGCTACTCAATAATCCTTTTCACCTAAAAATAATAATAAAAGCATCAATATTAAGCCTACGAAAATTTATTTTTAATAGTATTCTTTATTATTGTTGCTATTATTTTAATCATTATTGTATTTTTTCCATTACCATTTAGTCCCCTTACACCCCCACCCCAGCGATCACTACACTCTTGTCCATGTCCATGAGTCCTTTTTCCTTTTTGCCCAATCTCTCCACCCCCTCACCTTCCCCACCCCACTATCTGTCATCTGCTCTCCATCTATGAGTCTGTCTCTGTTTGGCTTGTTAGTTCAGTTTGTCCATTAGATTCCATATATGAGTGAAATCATATGGTATTTGTCTTTCTCTGACTGCCTTATTTCATTTACCTAATGTTCTCCAGGTCCATCCATACTGTCACAAAGGACAGAATTTTCTTCTTTTTATGGTCAAGTAGTATTCCATTGTGTAAATGTCCCATAGTTGTTTTATCCACTCATCTACTGATGGACATTTGGGCTGCTTCCATATCTTGGCAATTGTAAATAATGCTGCAATGAACATAAGGGTGATGTTCTTTCAAATTAGTGTTTTGGATTTCTTCAGACATATTCCCAGAATTAGGATCACTGGGTCAAAAGGCAGATCCATTTTAAAATTTTTGAAGTATCTCCATACTGCTTTTTTGAAGTATTTCCAAAGTGGCTGCACCAATCTGCATTCCCACCAACAATGCAAAAGTGTTCCCCTTTCTCCACATCCTTGCCAACACTTGTTTGTTGACTTATTGATGATAATCATTCTAACAGGTGTGAAGTGATATCTCATGGTGGTTTTACTCTGCATTTCCCTGATGATTAGTGGTATTGAGCATCTTTCAATGGGTCTATTAGCCATCTGTATGTCCTCTTTGGAGAATATACAAATTAGTGTTATATATTCAGGTCCTTTGCCCATTTTTTAATTGGGCTGTTTTTGTAGTATTGAGTTTTGTACTTTATTTTTTTAAAAGATTTTATTTATTTACTTTTAGAGAGTGGGGATAGGGAAGAAAGAGAGGGAGAGAAACGTCAATGTGTGGTTGTCTCTTGCGTACCCTATGCTGGGGTGCCTGGCCTGCAACCCAGGCATGTACCCTGACTGGGAATTGAACCAGGGACCCTTTGGTTCACAGGCCCACGCTCAATCCACTGAGCTACACCAGCCAGGGCAAGTTTTGTACTTTATAGATTTTAGATATTAACTCCTTATCAGATGTATCGATGAATATGTTTTCCCATTCTGTGTATTCTTATATATTTTTAAGCTCATTCAATTAAAACAAGGTGTAAAAAGATACAAATATCTAGACTACTATTAGTTTTCTTATTAAGTCTTGGCAGGTAGTATCAAATGCTATTTACCACCTTGGGTTCCTATTCCTGGTGTGAACATATTCCTCTTTTAACTTGCTTTGAATTCTTACCTTGGAGACCAAACTTCCCCAGGTGTCCAGGATTCTTGCTCCTGTAGGACAATTTTACAGCAAAAGCCCATATGAGTTGCTTCATAATAGTCATCCTTCTCCCTCAGTTTGGTTGATTTTATTTTTAAAAGACAGCTAGCTCATTTAAAAGGAGTACTAAATGAGGCATTTAATTGCCTTCATGTGGAATGAGAATCTAGACACTGGGTACTGCCTCAGAAGAGGGGCTGCGGTTACGAGAGTGAGCATGCGCAGTGCACAACCTCCATGGGAGCAGAGAAGAGCGCTCCAGTGCACCTCAGTCCACACGCAGAAGCTGGTGCTCTTCGCAAAACTAGCTTTCTTATCAACACAGACTGGACATCCTTTCCAATGGTAAGGAGAAACGCGGAATCCAAATAATGTGCCCTTCGAGTTTTTAACATAAAATCTCATGATCTCTATTTTTATAAGCACAGGCAATCATTTCATCTTGGTTATTTGTAGCTAGCGCTTGTTCTTTTTCTGATTTAGATTGACTAGGTTCTTACCATCATAAACAAAAGATTAATCACACAATTGCTTTCTATAAGAGTCTGAGATCGTAAAGGCAAGCTTTCCAAAACTTAACGCTTAAAAATACATTGTCATGAATTCAAAAGTCTAAACAGTGACATGATGACCTTAGCACCAAACAGGCAATCCTTGAATCTTTCCCACTAACTCCCAGATGTCACTGGGAAATACTTCTTCAGTACTCCTGACATTTCTTCCCTATGAAGGTCGTTAATCAGAAGAATCCCTGCTGTCTTGCTGGCCCAAACTCACACCACTGCTGGAGACCAGTAAATTTAGGGTGCATAAGAAACCCACTAGGCTCAGCCCCATCCTTCTTCGCACAACGGGCTTTATCTGAGGAAGGCACACATTTCCCTCTACTCCCCTCTGCATAGATTGTGCAGTGCCTGTCCTGCAGGGAGAAGCTTGCCTCACTCTAATGCCAACTTAAACTGAATGGTTAAGTCTGCCTCATTCTGGTGTTCAATATGAACCTGACCATTTAGCTAACAAACTGCAAACCATATCTGCTATATGTTGTGATATTTTGGTCTTCATGTTGTCTGTGTTTTCTTTTTTCACCAATTTGTCTAAAACAAAAAAGGCAGAGGGATTGTTTTGCTTTGTTTTTATTGGTTGGCCCAATTTATGTGGCACAAAAAATAATTAGGATTTTAAAGAAAAAATACGCATGTATTATTAGGCTTGGAGACTTTACAGATGCTTGGAATAAATAAACATTGTTACATTCTAATACCAAAAGCATTCACCTGAAAGGAGATTGTCAATAAATTATGGACTATGCTACAGACATTACTCAGCATTAGTATATTAGAATGATGCAGACACTGGCCAGCAGTGTCCATGTCATTATGGATGAAATAAAACATTCACACAGACTACTGAGTCCGGTGAAGGAAAAAGAATAGCATGGCTTTTCTCTCAAGGGGAGCAAAAGCCATGGTCTCCACCATGACAGGCGTTTATTTTATTTCTGGTCACATTACATGATGGTCCTCACTCCCTATGCACAGGTTCACTATAGGTGGTTACCTTTTACAGACAACAAAGGAGGTGATGCTGCTAGACACATCACAGAAGAAGGATATTAGCAAATGAAAAGGGAAAAAGTGGTTGAGCTCCACTGGGAAGTTTTAGCATGGACTTTAAAAAGTTACGGTAAGCACTTGCTAACCCAATCCAGGGTGAGGGAGTTTCAGCCAAAGCGAGACTCAAAGCGACTTAGGTGTATTGCAAACCTGATTTCCCATGAGAGAACCTATCTGAGTGCATGGGTCCTGTGCATCTCTGAGTGGGAGCTGGGCCCACACCATGCAGAAGGGTCTCCTACATTAGAAACCCAATAATACCATACAGGTGATCTATACTTTAACTATAGTGCTTTACAGAAAGCCAGTATGCAAAAGAACTGACTTAAAACAGATATTTTCCTGTAAATATAATGTTAGAGCTGGAAGCTGTAATCTTACCTAAGAATCAGAGACTTTATCAACAAATATCTATTCAAATACTAATTCCAAAGAAATTGTATGTTAAAAAGATCCTTTGGAGTTATTTGCCCCCAATGGTAGTTTATGAAATATGAATCTCATAAGATGTTATTTTCAATATGAAAGTTTCCTGAGTCAATGAATCTTGGAGAACACATAGTGCTATTATTTCTCCTCTTGAAGCTTGACAAAGTCCACTACAATTTTAAACTGCTCTATAAAGCCTTGCTTTATTTGTTTTAATCCAGTATTCATCAAACATGCATAACTATAGAACATCATTTTCAAGTAACACCAATTAATTTCCATGGAACACACTTTGGGAAATACTATCTTATAACAGCAAGTATTATAAAAGTGTAACACTGGAATTTCATAAGGCATGCTGACAGATAGTGTATCCGCCCTTTCCTGGCACCCTTGGGATTATGTAAAATGCAGGGAAGAGGACCAAACTCACAAACTCCAGTGAGTTTAAGTAACATAAAATTTTATATAATGCACATATCAAACATTACATTGCGAAGCTCTAAGCCAGGAACTATCTAGGCACTTTACCTGTGTTATACCCAATCTCCTCTCCAGCAATCAGTGAGGGTGGACACCTTGGAGTGAACTTGGTTCTGTCTTCCTAGGACCTTAACTGTATTCCTTGAGTCAGAATAAACCAAGAATTTTCTCTCAGCTCCTGCCCAAACCAGCCATCATCTTGTCTCCCTGCTAGCACCACAACTGCCTTCCTGGGTGCTCAAATTATAACTTCTCAGCTTTCCACATCTGGACACTAACAAGCAATGGACAAGTTGTTAGTTGTTTAACTCTCTATTTTAGTGGAATTTCTTTAAATTCCATCCTTTAAGTTTCATTATCTAACCTTAGAGTCACAGTTTCCAAACTGGGCACTCAAGGCACCCCAGGACACCATCGTGATCTCAGGAAAACATTATGGTGCTTGACATCTTTAAGACATCACAGAAACTCTTAGTTCAAGATAGTTTGGAGTTTCAACATTAAGTCACATTATATACCTTCTGATGATAGTCATCTCTCTCCAAAATTAATTTGGGCAGTTGCTATGATAAAGAGCAACTATTTTATGAAAATCAGTATGGAATAGGAAGTGAAGGTGGTTCAGTATGATTCCAAAGTTTGAGAAACTGGGAAGATCAAACTGATACACATAATACTGTACTGTATTTTGTACTAATACATTATTTGTACAGCACTAATACATTACTACTGTATTTTGCCATGTATAAAGTGCACTTTTTGCCCAAATTATGGGGGGGAATATAAGGATGTGCATTATATGTGGGTACTAATAATTCTGTATCTATATAAGTGTTTTTAATTCTTTTATTTATGCTTATGCATTGAAAGTATAACTCTAGAAAGCAATAATGATATCCATATGCAAAATAATACATTAGGATACAATAATCAGTTTTGTTTCTAAATCAAAATACAAAACAAACAAACAAGCAAAATATAACCAAAGACACTGAAATTGAGAACAGACTGACAGTCACCAGAGGGGAGAGGGGAGGGAAGATCAGGGGAAAAGGGGAAGGGTTTACAGGAACAAGTATAAAGGACACATGGATAAAAACTAGGGGGGCGGAGGTGGGAGGGAGGTGGGGAGGGCTGGGGCAGTGGGCTGGGATGGGAGTAAAAGACAGAATACTGTACAAGAACAACAATTAAAATAAATTAAAAAATAAATAATAAAAATAAATAAATAAATGAATTAGAAAATTATAATGAAAGATTTTTTCCTGAAAGTTTGAGCAAAAAATATGGGTGCACATTATACACAGGGACACATTATACACAGCAAAATAGGGTAATCATCTGTAGTTATTTAAAAATAAAATTTTAAAAATGTGAATTCATGTATATTATTTTTCAATGGCTATTAAGTTGTTGGGTATAAATACTTAAGTTGTTTGGACCTAACTATCTGATAAACAGAACTGTTAGGCAGTTTTTTTGGCCAAGGTGTGCTATAAAACATTCACTGAAACACTAAGAGCACCATGACCTGAGAAAGTTTAAGATCCTCTGCCTCCGACATTTAAAGCAAGAAAACATAAGAGATTTCAGCCTAGACAAAGAAACATCTCTCTATGGGTTTTTATCCTCTTTACTTTAAACACACACACACACACACACACACACACACACAAGAATGTGAAAAATCTGAAAAGCATTATATACAAGGTTGGTCCTGAAAAAGTCCAACCATTGTTAATACAACAAGGATTGTTTGTGCAACACCAGTGTAACCTGGCAGCCAAAAGGAGTGGACTGGAATGCACATGCACAAACAATGACAACTTCACTGCACTAGTCAGTGGGGGCAGTGGACACCCTTGAGTGAGCATGTGTACTGTGTGGCCATTGCATTCAAAATGACTGCATGAGTAGAACAACTAATCTGCATCAAATTTTGCATTAAACTTGAACATTCTTTCATGAAAACTATTCAGATGATTCAGAAGGCCACAGCTATGGGCAATTGGTGATTGGCTGCCTCATCACACAACACACCTGCTCATGCATCACATCTCATGCAGAGTTTTTGGTGAAACACAAAATCACCCAGGTGACTCAGCCCCTCTACAGCCCAGATTTAGTGCCTTGCAACTTCTGGCTTTTCCCAAAACTAAAATCACCTTTGAAAGGGAAGAGATATCTGACCATCAATGAGATTTAGGAATACACAACCGGCAGCTGAAAGCTATTGGGAGAACAACAAAGTAGTCCCAAGGTGCCTACTTTGAAGGGGACTGAGGCATCATTGTCCTGTGTACAATGTTTCTTGTATCTTTTATCTTCTTCAATAAATGTTTCTATTTTTCATATTATATGGCTGGATACCTTCTGGACAGACCTCTTATACATATCAAAAGATAATTCTACTGATACAATGAAACTAAGCCAAACATAAGTACTTTTTAAATTTATAAAAAAAAATGTATCCTTATGTAAGAGAAAGTAATTAGATGCATTCTCCATTTTATGACTCTGAAGAAGATATAAAACAAATAAATACTCATTTTTGATGTGTTAGACATGAGAAAGCAGTGAGAAGAGATGGTTTAATTCTAATAAACAGAAGCCGAGAGAGTCACAAATGCTACAAGTGCTACAGCTGACATATCTCTCCCCTGAGATCTATTTTTATTTCTTGGTTCTCTTCAAGATCACATTTATATGTGCCACTCATATAGCTATAACCATAGTCCACAAGAAGAGATTAATATCTCTCCACTATATGGCACATTCTTATTAAAGAAAGTCAGCCTGGGTTTGGGAAAGACCACATCCTAGAGCCAACCACTGGGGACCAGGAAACTAAGAAACTATTTCTGCCACTCTTCTCTCTTTTCCATTTTGTTTAGATACCTAATGCATATATTTGTATTTTCATTTAAGTTCTCAGGGTTAAAGTGATCAAATAAGGAAAACAGAAGGAAGCTATAAATTATTGAATTTAGTCCACAAACAAATCATCCTGCAAATCCACCCAAGACACAAAGAGTTCTAAACCCCTGCCTGATTTTGCCAGAAGGTAAGAACCTTAATTATTGGGTTGGCCAAAAGTTCATTTGGTTTTTTTCATAAGATGGCTCTAGTAGCACTGGTTGCCTTTAACTTCATTCAAAAAAATGTTGTTACATTGCATTGTGACAGCATTTGCTGTCGCATACAATGCACATTTTTAAAAAATACAACATGCATTTTAAAAATATACAACATTCCTTTTTAAAAAAACATCAAAATTGGTGAGTTTTTGTGTAGCCACTTTAATATTGAAGATGGAAGAAAATAAGCAATATTTTTGTCATATTATGCTTTACTATTTCAAGAAAGGTAAAAATGCTACTGAAAGGGAAAAAAATATTTGTGCAGTGTATGGAGAAGGTGCTGTGACTGATCGAATATGTCAAAAGTGTTTTATGAAGTGTTGTGCTGGAGATTTCTCACTGGACGATGCTCCACAGTCAGGTAGACCAGTTGAAGTTGATAGCGATAAAACTGATACATGAATTGAGAATAATCAACATCATATCACATGGGAGACAGATGACATACTAAAAATATCCAAATCAGTAAAGTTCTTGGTGAAAATGAAAAATGTATCTTTTATTTCATGGAAAAAAACCATACAGACTTTTTGGCCAACCCAGTACTTTCTCTAGCAGTCAATCTTGTTTCTATTCTCTAGCCTGTTGTTTTTCCTTTCTCACCCAACTTGCTGTCCCATTCCCCAAGGACTCCTGCAAGAGCTGCTCTCCTTTATCAACCCTCATCCCTGGCAATCTGAAAATCACCACCCTATATTACAATCTTGCTTCGAAGATTAACTAAGACCTAGTATAAGCATTTAAAATCATCTAATTGAGTTCTAAGTCATGAAGTATTCATAACTGATAGAAATTTTTTACACCCTGGCTGGGTAGCTCAGTTGGTTAGAGCATCATCCCAATATGTCCAGGTTGTAGGTTCAATCCTTACAACCTTGGATTGAAGGATTAATTAGGGCACATACAAGGATCAACCAATGAATGCATAAATAAGTGGAACAACAAATCAACGTTTCTCTCTCACCCCCCCACTCTGTCCCCTTCTCTCTCTGTAAATTCAATAAATAATTTTTTAAAGAATTTTTTACATTACCTCATAATTCAGCCCCTTGACTCCTCAGATGATGAAAGTGGGTGACATATTAAATGACTTGTCTTGGTTCACACAGATTTAGGGAAATATAAGAATAGAATATACTGCTTCTGTATTGCTATAGAATATGCTACCTTTTTTAAAGTCTCTGAATAAGCACAAATATACAACAAATATTAATGCAATGTAGAAATCACAGACCCACTGTCACAGATCTGGAGGGATATAAGAGGCTTCAGTTCAGCTCTACAAAAACACCATCCTGTTCCTCTAAAGTAATCAGGGCCCGACCACCCTTGCTGGTCTTAACTGATGTGCTAGAGTGCTGGGAGAAGAACCTGGATGTACACATGGAGTAGGTCAGTCTCAGCCTCTGCACTGGGGCCATACCTGTCCTGGTAGAAAGACTGCTCTAGATTTCCAAATGAAATCTTCAGGGGATGTCCAGGGAGAGCTAGCCTAGTCCCGAGGAGCAAATGTGGGGAGTGCGCCCTCTAGTGACAGCTGCCTACTCTGCATGACAAGACAAGCTAGAACAGTGACCCTACGTTGATGGTCTTTTGATGCTTCTATGATGGAACCTTCCATCAGGAACCTTTTACAAAAGTGCCTGTGATTTCACAGTCCCAGAAACACCCACCAGCCATTTCTCTCAGGGCTGTGCTGTTTGGAACAGAGTCCCACAGCCACTCTGTGACCAGCACCTGTGGTCTCTCACACTTACTTAAGTGAACTTTCAGGTATAGGGGAAATTCTCACTCCATCATGTTTACCTAATACATTTTTCCTATGCCTATTAATCCCTTTTTCCTTCTTTATTTCTGTACATATACTGAAAGGGTACATGCCAGGTGTCTAGAAAAGAGCCTTACACAGCAGTCAACAAGTGTGAGCTGCTATGATTCTCTCTCTTCAGTTTTTCAGAATAAGCCTTGATAGCACATATTCCAAGATTTTGAGTCCAAGACATTAATTGAATGTATATATATTCATTGTTCTAATTGCTTCATATATACTAATTCATTTAATTGCTGCACCTACTAGAAATTGGTATAACTTTTATTCCTGTTTTATAAATCAGAAAACTGAGGCACACAGTAACTTAAATAATTTTCCCAAGGCCATGCAACTGGCAAGTGCTGGAGCTGGGATTTGAACCTAGGTAGTCTGTCCCTAAAGCTTATACACTGAATTATTACACTAAACAAAGATTCCAAATTCCAATTTCCTTAAAGACAAAAAAAAATTCTTGTACTTTCAACCCTTTTCGGGAAACAAAGAATTTGAGAACAATAGTAAAATTGTTAAGCTCCTTAATGAAAGGATATTCCTATTAATATTGACACATTACTTATTTGAGAGGCCCCAAAGAACATATAAAATACATAATTCTACTCTACTATAATTTTTACAATTCTAAATATAAATTACTAGTTATAATAAACATTAAGCCAACAGTTGACAAACAATAATTTTTTCTTGTCTTTTTAGATTTCATACAGTATTCTCAAATGCACGCTTTCTATGATGTTTTAAATGTATATTTACTGTTGAAAAATTATTCTTGCATAAAATAATAATTGTTATATGTTGTTTTGTCCAAAATCTTTAACTTTTTCATTTTTTCTAAAAAGAAAAGTTAGATGTGAAATTGTTTCCTAATGCATGTTTATCACAAAGTTTTATGCTTAAATAATATATAATCCAGCATCTAGGGTCATTACTTTGAGAAAAATATTGATTTTAATTGTAAATGTTCAGCATTAGAAACATTAATAAGGGTTTAAAATTTATTCATTTTACTGTGCCATAATCTGATTAATCACAGCTTAAAAATACTTAATCATGTGCATTTGTGACACCTAATTCTCCTATTAGACTTAAAGAAGAATATAACGCAAAATGTCTGTCAGCTTGGATAGGCAATATCCAATGGGCATTTTCTACTAGCAAATTGTCAAAATCAGGCCACCTAGGGTTTAGAGTCCCAACAAACATATGGGCAGCAAGTAGCAATGCCACCTGGCATTTACATCATGTGTCTTGGTTCTCCCGCTACTGCAGATGCCCAATAGGCACTGCAGATATAACATATCCTGAACTGCATGAGCCCCTTTTCTCCAAGATGTCCTCAGCCTCCACCTGCTCTAAAGTCCCTAGCACTTAGTGCCCATGGCAGAAAGCTACCCGTGAGATACACTTCACCTTCCTATCAGCAGGTGTGTAGCCCAATGAGGTAGAACTCACAGGTCACCAACAATTAAAGGTTATTTCTCCTTAACAGCCCCAAACCCCCAACCCTCCTGTGCTGGCCTACTCCATATCTGCTCCCATGCTTACAATTTCTACATGAATTACTGCAATGTCCACTCAGGCTCCTAGGCTCCCTGACTCCATTCTTCCTCCAACTGATGCATATACAGGGTGATAGCCCTTTTCACTGAAAACATTATAAACCTAATATATACCTGCCCGGTATAGAAAGAGGGAAGAAAAATGTGCAGCACAGAGAACATATAAGGAAAAGTGAGTCTCCAACTTGCCATGCACTTCAGGCCATTTTTTCTGAATGTACCCCACACGTTTGCTTGCTCTGTTAAAAGGGAGACAAACATTTGAGTTGGATTTCCTGGTCTTAACCACTCCTACCACGCGTGAGAGGGCTGGCCAGATGAATGCATGTCTGATGGCCAGAATGGCCATTCTTTCAGAATGAACCATGATGCCACTTGTCACTTCCAACAATATTACAAATTTCATCCTCCTCTTTGGCACAGAATGTTTTCAATTGAAGTGACAAGAATGGTCTTTTTCCTGAGGAAGCAGTCTCCCAGCTTTAAGAAGAGAGCATGCGGATCTGGGAGGCACTAGTCTACATAGGGAATATCCACAGTGGTTAGTTATGCAGGCTCTGTGGCCAGACAACCGAGGCTTGCGTCTTGGCTGTATCACCCATGCACTGTGGGACCTTCAGCAAGTTACCTAACTTCTCCATGCTGTGGTCCCTTGTCTGTGAAATAGGGATGATAACAATAGTATTTCTTCACGGAGTTGATAAGATGATTTAATGAGTTAATATTTGTGATGCGCTCATTAAAATGTCTGGTAGATACAAAGTATTATTAAAATGTCTGTTAAGTAAATTTTAAAATAGTCCATGACACTAATTATATAAACACATAGCTTGATTGAATGTGTTCCCACTCAGCTTGACTTCCAGCTCCTCCTCCACATCCTATCTTTGTGAGTGTTGGGACTACATGCAGAGATCACAACTTACCAAGTCAGACATTTCATTTAATGGATAAAATTTCAGTGTAAATCTTCAGTGTTTGGATTTCAAATTAAGTGTATGATCAAGCATTAATGGTGTGATGATGGTTAACCTTAAAATGAAAGATATTTTTACAAAGAAATTTTTATTCCTTTTCAGGCAGTGAAAAAAAAATTTATTATGTATTAAATTTTTGCTCTGCAAAGGAAAGCAGATTGATGAGCTGTTGGGGCCTGAATAATTCTTCAGGTTGAAAGATGCCTTTTGGTTGTATTAATCACTTAGCCCAGAACTAAAGTACACACAGGAGAGCCTTGTTGCTCACGATCTCCTGCCCAGCCCAGCCGGGCCAGCACCCAGCTCGTACCTTGTGAAAGCGGATCTTTCCCTGCCGCACTGGGTCAACCAAAGGTTCCTCATCCAGGTTGTCTTCAACCATTCTGCAGTACCCATCAAGTTTCGTCATTTACATTGATTTTAAGAATTTGAATCAACATTAAATTAAAGTTTAAGATTTTACTTTAGACCAAATAAAAGCCCACTTCTCACCCTGAAAAATCCTAGTATAAAGAATGCTGCTCCCAAGAGTCCAGTTCCACAGGGGCAACCTCACTTGGCTCCTGTTCTTTTTCTTCCTCCTCACTCTTCCTCCACCTGACTTCATAAGTGGTCACTTATAAGGAGAAATTGCCAGCACCAGAGCCCCTCACATCTTGTTACTATTTCAATAAAAGTGTTAAACACTGCCTTTAAAAATTGAAGCATGGATACTTTCTGATTTGGTGATTCACTGTTTTTATGGAGAGATGACACTTCCTCATTTTCATTTACCCAGCACCATGCTAGACTCTGAGTATATGGGGGTGGAGAAGATACACATGGTTTGTGCCTTCACAGAGCCCAGGTTCTGCTAGGAGGAATGGACAAAACAAGCTATCATACAATAAATAATAAATTATAATTAAATTACATGGTGAAATCAAGTGAAAGTCTAGAGCAAAACAGAAGAGAACTTACTTTAGAGGAGGGTTTTTTATCCTTCGTCACCACATTAGAATCTCCTAGGGAGCTTTTAAAACTCCCAAGTCACACCCCAGATCAACTAAGGAATGTCCAGGGGTAGGATCAGGCACCGGTTGATAAAGCTCCCCAAATGATTCTAAAGCATAGCCAACATTAAGAACCATTGCTTTACTCTTCCAGAAAAATACTACAAAGCTACAAACACCTATGAGCAATTGGTTCCTTTGTGGTTAACTTAACTTATTATTACTAGTTGTGTGACCTTAAAAAAGCAATTTAACCTCTTCATACTTCAATTTCCTCATTCACAAAATGGATGTAATGTCATCTTTTAGTGACTGCTGTGTTAAAGAAGATCATGTATGTTCAAGTGCTTATCACAGTAACCTTCGCCTAGAAACGTCTCCATAAATGTCAGCCATCTACACTATTGCTGCTGCTGCTGTCTCTGTCATTGTCATTGTTGTGATTGTTGTTACTTGCTCTATTGCAGTGGATCAGAAATTCCTCAGGGCTTCAAGCTGCCCACCACACAAATTCGGCAGCAGTACCTTGGCAGGATTTTCTCGGGCCTTTAGCAAACTGCAAAGATTTACCTTAGGATTTCTCCTGTTGCTTGTACTTTCCTAGCACAGTTTTTCTGTTCCACACATTTGCCTCTTGCCTTGAATAAAAAGAATTGCCAACCTCTGTACATAAGACACAGGAGCATACACCATTTCCCTGGGGCCGTTAGACACTGCGGATAGTCCTCTCCCTGCTTTTATCCCATTCAAATCTTCTGGCAACTAACTTTCCCAACTCACCCTAGAATTTTCCTTCCTAACTCAATAAAGCCCAACTGCCACTGAATCTATTTCTTTGCTAATAAGCTGAGCAAGTTTCTAGTTTTCTTTCCTAACCTCTAGATAAAACTTCAGAAAAAAGAACTTCGTACATTTTTCCAAATGTGCAATTTATATATACACATACATATGTATATATCTACTTTCATACAACTTCCAACTTATTTACAAAATGAAAATCTCAAGAATTATCAGGCCTTATTAAAACATTCCCAGCTATAACACCATCACATGCAAAAATCTGCCACTAGGACAGGACTATGACCTAGTCCCAATTGATGATATACTTATTTTTTGATAATATCAGACACAGGAAAATGATGTTTCTGGAAAAGATGTACACAGACACACACTGAGGCTTGTGAGGGTGCAATTGTGCACAGCTGCCTCTGTGTGATAGAGTTAGTCCAATGTGTGAAGACTCTCAGGCAGGTGTTCAGAGTCCTCACCAACATTATTCGGAATGAATTACAGCCAGCAGCCACCTCGATGATAGATTACTAAGATTTAATTTCATTTCAAATCACCTCTCTTGGTTTCACATGTAAGGGCTGAGAGCCAACTGTGGTTAGCAGAGTGGAGAAAACAAATAACCAATATGTTAAATCGATGTACTGTACATAGTAAGCACACAGCCCCTCACATGACTGGGGAGCCCAACCTTGGATGCCCAGGAGGCATCATGAAGCATCTATATTACTAGGTCATGATAGGGCAAAGCATATCATTGCTTTCCAACCTGGGTACAGAGATGAAGAGAAAAAATCTGATACGACTACAATGGTGGAGATCCACAACATAGCTCTGAGCACTTGCAAATGGTTGGTACAGTCATATGAGCCACTGGATTCAGACAATCCAGACACGTGGAAATTTTTCCTTTCTTTATTCCTCTTGCTCCTTACCTCTCTGTAACCCAGGACTGTTCTCCTCCTGAGAATAAGGATAGGTTCAGTGCTCTCCGGTCCAGCCATCAGACTCCAAAAGTGCGATTTCTCATTCCATTGCCCGATACAGACTGAGTTGAAAACATCAAAGGCACTGCTGGTCAAGACCTTTACTGCAATTCATAGAAACAACAAGATGAGCAAAGGCAAAACAAAACAAACAAGTAAACAAAAAACAAAGATAATGAGAGCGTAAGGACATTTTCCAAATCTCAAATTATTGTCAACTACAGTTTAGGATTAAAACTTAGCTCTTGCATTAGCCATTTAAGTATTTGTCCCATATTGAAGGCAAAGTAAGGCATTTTATACTCTACCAATTTTCATTTTTCTTTTTAAATGATTACAAATAAATGATCTGCTTTAAAAACCAACATAATAAATATAACAGATTAAGGAGAAAGCCACCAAGTGGCTGGTGCATGAATTACTGAGGGGAATGCAACATCTTTGAGACATACAATTCAGGGCATTTTTTAACCTCATCGATTTCTGTTGTTTGGAGGATGCACTCTGGCAAAGAACACTTGCCTCTGGGCACATATTACACAGTGAAATAGAAAGAGACAGTACCTGCCAAAAGAATTTATAATCCTCAGGAAGAAGATAAACATCTTACACTCATACCTTGTTAATATGCATAAGCGCACAATCTAATTGTGTAAAAAGGATTTAGTATTCTGGGTTTTGATGCTTCATGGAGTTAAGCATCAATGAGCACATATCGGGGAGCTCAGTTATTCAGGAATCCTTTTCCATAACTTTCTATTAAAACCTATTGCTTATGAATTGTCAGCAGGAAATGCACTACATGCCAGGGATTGGAGTAAATGCTCTAGTGCGTCTTGACCTCGGGCATCAGAGTACACTCAAGGACAAGCAATAATCCTTCAGAAATGGGCTGATAATGGGCTCACATTGCTTAAAAATGAAATGCCCTTTGTCACAATGAAATGCCTCAAGGAAATGTTCATATCTTGGGTCCAAACATTTGATGCTTCAGAATCCCCTATGCATGTGCTTCTTTCCCTTTGTGTTCAGAGGATGTGTGGGGCAGAATTTGGTATATTCTTTGTGAATCCAGTATGTGATACCATTAAAATATCTCAAATAAGTAAGTAAATTAGGGGAAAATAAGCAATTCTAATAAATTACCCAAGGCAGAGAATTTGTACAGCTCACGGAGGTATGAGGGACTGTATGTCCAGGCACAACTCCAGGGGTCTGTTCCCACAGGAGACCATGTAAATGCTGCCTGAGGACTGAAGACTGGAAACCCCAAGCCGCTACACGAGCTCCTTTTATCTGCTTTGTGGAGAGCTTTTAGGTAAGATTTCATGAAAGTCTGAATATACTGATCTAGGTTTCTCTGAGAGGAATTATATTGCCTTTAAAAAACTGTTTTATCTACGTGTGGTTTTCCTACTTGTTCAGGAAAAGTAAACAATGGAAGAGGAAAAACATTCCTTATGCACATCCTGTGTCACACACTGCAGTATGGGCTGAGCTCTTTAAACGTGCATGGCTGTCATTAATCATCATCACAACCTTAGGCTTCGTTGTTAGTATCCCAATTTGCACAATCTCAGTGAAAACTGGGACCCGGAGAGGTGAAGGGGCTCTCCGAGGAAGAGCAAGACAAGATACTGAAGAGCCTTAAGTGTGAAGTCGGGACTCTCACTCTTGAGATTTGTGCTCTTTCAACTACAACTTGCCTTCCAAGAGGGCAGAACGCAGGCAGGCAGGAAGCGCTCACAGAGCACTGTGCAATTGTAACATGGTACAGAGCATGGGTCCCCTAAGGGTGGGGGAGCCCCACTGTCACCCTCAAATCCTGCAGGGAGCAGTAAGGGGGCAGGAAGTGTGCCTACAGAGCAGATAACACAGCCATGGCTTCCTGAAGCAAAGAAGGCTGCTGCCCAGAGCGAATTGTGTAGTGACTGTGAAAATGAGCAGTGATTCATAACATAGCCAGAGGGAAGTTCACAAGGCGCCCCGGATGCTTGTGTGTCACTGGGAACTCTTGCCCTGACTAAAGATGGCAGCCCAAAGAGGGTTAAAGTCATTGGGGAACTGACAAACATGGTGGACACTTGTGCAACATGGTAAGAGTTGGATGTGAGATTCTGCAGGAAGTTCTGACCTGAGCATTTAAATTGGGGTGGGCCAAGTAACAGGAGCTGCCACAAGGTCTGCAAGGAGGTCTGCAGAGCAGGAAGCTACAAGGTCTCTCTGCCTGGAGGTCTGGCTGCAGAAGAAGGTGACAGAGCTGACAGAGCTGTGGGGACCTGCCTGGCCACCCAGACTCATGAGAGATGCTTGGAGCTGAGCTGAAACACTGAGCTGCAGACTCCTGCTTTCCTGAAAGACATACAGAAAAGTCAGTCTCTTGGTTCAGGGGCTCTTGGTATGGGACTTTGGAGCTTGGTACAAACTCTCTCCCTTTGGGCTTTTGGCATTTGGACATTCTGGGCTTCTGGCCCTGCTCCTCACATGGATGGGAGCATCCGTGGGACCAGGAGATGTGGGGCCCTCTAGCAACTTAGACCTCACATGGGTGGGAGCCCACTCCTGGAGGCAGTGTCCCACACAGGCACGAGGACCTCCCTGGGCTCCAGCGTCTGAGACACCATGATCCAGTATAGCACGGCTAGTCGTTTTCTGAACTGCTACACAGAGGCTGAGAACAGGACACCCCAGATCCTCAAGGAGCAAGCTGCTATGGGAGGATGGAGACTCTGAAACCCACCAGTGCAAGCTCCAGAAAGGATGGAGGTCTGTTTGTATGACTGGCCGATGGACAGATAAGGGAATGGGGAACTTCTAGGCATAGTTTTGACTTGTAGCCTTTTGGGGCTCAAAGGAAGTGCTGGGTCTCATGGGCTGAGGGAATGCTCTCAGAACCCTCCTACAATGTTGGCACCCTATTAATAGAAAGTTGTTTCTTTCAATGGAAATTGTTGGGTCATGTGAATCAAAGGCGCCAGGTGGCCGAGCCCCAGTTTGCATGGTTACACACTGGCAAGCAGTTGAAATGAAAATGCTATCATTTGGGATTAAATTATACTCCATCTTATTCCAGATGCTACTCTAGATAAGCAGTAGCAGAAGCCAAAGATTTGACAACTTAAATTTCTATTCTCTTACTTTTTTTTAGTAGAAATTAGAGGAACCATAATTGTTTTATTTTAGCACAAGAATCCTCCTATTTAGAAGAATAAGTAGGAGAATTTCTGCGGAATCCCAGGGAACCTGTAGGCAGCCCCACATAGTTCCTTACCTGTAGCTGTACTAAACTAAGCTCATTTCTTCCTTCCACCCAGCCTGGGCTTCCTTCCTCTCAGCAAATCTTCAATTCTACAACCTGCTTCACTGTACAGGGGCAGGTAAGAGGCTACAGAGCTAACTCAAGGGTCTGCGTCTTTTACCACTTTAAATCAAGACTGCATAGCAGCATTCAAGAGCTTCATGCTCGAAATTTTGGCGTTTTTGTGAAATAACTCCATTTTTATATTTTGTGTTTGAGATCATTCTGAATCTGCTCTGTTCAGTTTTTCTACTCCCCCTTCACCCCATAATCATGATTTTATCCTCAAGTGCCATCAAGAGTAGGGCAATGTGCAGCTACCACTTGATGCACATTCAAGAGGTACTTTTTGAATATAAAAATTGTTCAGTTGCACCAAGTTTTAAGGCCTTTATCTTACTTTCTGCTGCCATCTCTCGTCCTCCTTTCTCAGTGCCATTCATTGGTACCAAGTCCTCTACTTCATGACAAGCAGGGAAGAACAAGAAATAAAGGGAAAATACATTGGGACAAAGGGGAAGACAGAACAAAAGGGTGGTGGTGTTTGAGGGTGTAAGAGTGCCCTCTTTGTGTGTATTATCTAAGGTGGAGCATGTGTGGGGGAGCGGGGAGGAGAAAGGGGAGGGAGGAGGTATGGAGTATTGGGATGCAGGTGCTGCCAATGTGAATAAATGTATCCACACACACCTATAAACAAGGCAAGAACCATTAAGAGTGAAGGGAATTAGAATTTATTGAACACCCACCTTTCACCAGGCCCTAGGTATGTCATCAAATCAGTCCAAACAACTTGATAAACATTTACAAAACTAAAAATCATTTTCTCTCACACCAAGAACCTCAATATCCTGAGGATCTAGTGTGTTCACTATCATCTATTTGCTTTTTTCTCCTTCCCTCTGGCAGGCAGGGAGTGGGTTGAACAACTTGTCCAAATGAGGTTTAAAATTATGAGTGGATTTTGATTATCATTGTAACTCCTTTCCCTTATTTTCATAAATAATGGAATTAACTGCACAGAGCCATTTTAACAATAAATTGTCATTCTTAACTATACAGTTGGCAGAGATTGTTACTCACCCCTGCTTACTCTGACATGGGAAACTGATCTATCTGTGGATGTAAAAGTCTCCGTACATTACTGTGACGTTGGTAAGTGGGCACAAACTTGGGCTATCAAAGCACATCTAGCAAGAAAGGCCATCTTCAGCTAAAAGGTTAATTCTTTTATCAGCTGAAAAGTCTGCCCTCTCAGTCATATCTCAAAGCTGAAACTTATTTTGTAAAGCACAATCTCATTCCCCATGCAGAGTAAATAACCTTGTTAAGAATGTAGTGTGAAAAACTGCTGTTCAAATGGGGTCACGGGGTGAACAAGGGAAGGGAGGAGGCTGTCAAGTGCAAGGGCGCTATGGGATATGATTTATGGTGCCTTAATAATTTGGGCATGTCCAGCATTAACAGAACTGTTTGCTTGCCACCAAGCAGGGGCTAATGAAAATACCCAATGAAGAGACCTCAAGGTAAGGATGTTAAAAATTCTCCCCAACAAACTAAGGGGATGATGGCAAAGGGGCTCTGCAGGGTCAGCCAGCCTGCTGGCCAAAGCCACCACAAAGGCCGGATTGAGGCAGCTAAGAAAGAGCTTAATTATTTAGCTGTTTTCATTCGAATTGGAGCTAAACAGCAGGAAGAGTGTGCTGGACCACCAATTAGGTTAGTTAGGAGGTTATTCAGACTCAGATCAGAAACAGAGGTGAAGCAGAGCCTGCCCAGGGGCCGGAACATCAAAGGCCCTCTTGGCCATCAGGGGGCTCCCCCTCCCGCTGTGGACCCAACTGTTCCCATGACCCGACAGTTCAGTAGGTCTTCATTTCTGGCGCCACTGAAATTGTGATCTCTCTAAGGGAAGAGTGTCATAACCCATGATGCCCACTGAACTTTCGTCAGTACAATTTTAAAATATTTTACTGTGCATTGAATTTTCCCGCCAAATGCTATTGTATTACAATGTTCCTTTGAAGAAAACTATGTCATGACAAAAACATATTTTTCTAACAATGGCCATCATCAGAATTCACAGGGTTGACTTCGGTAGCGGGATTATTCAAGCCATTTCAGACAGGAAATACTCACCTCAGCTCCTACTTCAGCTACGTTCCCAGAGAAACCCTCCCCGTACTCAAGATAGTCCCAATCCAAATCCTTAACAATGAAAGTCTGAATGACTAACTACATTAACTAGTGCTACAAGATGCCCTAAATCACCAAATCATGATGGAGAATTTGGTCTATGATAGAATTTAAGTGACCTTTAGCCATTCAACTATTTAGAGGGTCTTATTTTTACTGTACTATTAAGTGCAGACACACATGCATTTGCTAAATGCTCCAAACCTAAAATACACACACTCTGAAATACATAAATATGTAAGTAATCCTAGCCCAAACATATACTCATTTCTTAACTCTAAGTTGTTTTTCTTTCAGTTTAAAATAAATTTTGAGTTCAGTGTTGGTTTGAGGGGAAAGAAAATCCATGTCGCTTCAGTAACGCTCACTGGTGGAACAGGATGTGGATAAGAGTAAATGCCTAAAATTTTACCCCTTTAATAAAATTCATCAGTTTGGTATTTACTGGGGATGGGAGTGGGGGGAAGGAGTGGCTCTGTCCTCTACATCTCAGCAGCTTCCTTTTCAAATGGAGAGCAAGCAGGTAAGAAATGCAGCCGGACCAGGACAATAGCTCAGGATCATACGTGCACTTTGTGGATTAAAAATGTATAAGGTATTTTTCCATCTCTGCTTGGAATACAAATGAACATATTCTTGTCTTCTTTAAAACGATTTCTCATTTGAGGCTGAAGAGATGTATAACACTTTAAATTCTATGGGCTTTGCTTTTCTGATTATATTATCCAGGAAATAATCTAAACAATGAGAGTGCTTGGCAAGAGAGTCACATTCCACACACCAACCACATATAAATAATCTCCCTTTACATAGAAGTTCCAGTCAGCTGGAATGGTACAGCCTCACCATCACATATGCATACACCTGCAACATGTCAACATAACATTTTTTAGTCAAGACTTCATTCCACATTAAGGGCTTTGCATGTGTGCTCTTAATATGACTATATAAGACATAATAGTAATTTCATGCTTCCAAATGTCACATTCGTTTTTTTTCTGCCAGCCATGTGTCAGCACCCCAGTGGAATTCTTGTGGGGTGGGTGAAGGGGGTAAAGAGCTGGGTACATGCCCACATAAGCACTACAAAAGCCGGGAGCCTGTCTCTTGGTCCGTAAGTTACCTAGAGAGGAAACACTTTGCTGGGGGTACTCAGGTAACTTTAAAGTCAAAGTTACTCAGGTAACTTTAAATTTGTATCAGTGGAGAAAATTCTTTTTCCCCTTTAAGCAAGGGTTGGAGTTAATCTACAAACATGTGTTATATTTCCAAAATATTTATATTAATTTTGTTTGATCTCTGGTAGTCCTGATTAACAGCACTCCTGCTAATGAGGGCGTGTCCCTCCCCCAAGGCCCTTCTCTTACTTCACCTTGTATTGTAGCAGCCATTATAAGAGAAGGCAATAGCATCATAATTTCTGCAATGAGAAATAATTCTGTGTATAAGTAGATTCAGAAATGCCTAAAATCGTTGTAATGCCTGAGCAATTCTGTGCTTGAAGATTTTTGTTTAAAATAAACTGCTGTTTTAATGAAATAAAAGAAGAATGTTATCCATGCTACCCAAAAAGACAGAAAGCCTTTTAAAGTCATTAGTAAAAGGATATCGGCAGAGAGCAAAAAGGAAAGATGTTGAAGACCACATAAAAATTGAATTCCTATAATCATGTAGCAAGACTGAAACGTAAGCCCCAGGCTTTCAGAGATTCAAGAAAAGGCTGAGAGTTTCAAGGAGAAATCCCAAATGGGAAGATAATCAGCAAGCCATTGTAGCCATGTGGTGTGGTGAACACAACCTCAAACACTGGGCAAAAGGCAACTCTCAGAAGTGTTTTCTCACAACTAGTCGTACACACACACCCACTTGCCCACCCACTGTCCCAACTGCATTTGCTAGTTGTGCTCTCTGAATCATATACCATTCCCCTTAGTCCTTGGATCGAGTCCTTGGGAACAAAACACTTAAGAAAATATTCTACCTCTGATTTCCAATATTACAAGTAAGTGCTCCATTTAAAATAAGCAACAGGACTGTATACTTAAACATTCTGCTTTTTTCAAAAATTTGAATTTTTTTTAAACCTAGAATTTTGAAGAAAACTACAGAAATTCATTTGAAGCTTACTGTAACATGGTGTTTCAATTGTAAAGGGAGAACTCAAAAGAATCAGCTGAAAAACTATTAAAATTGAATTTTCAAGCTAAGTAAAAATGGTTACAAGATACATCTTCAAAAACCACCTTTACTAAACCAACACAAACTAGTTAGAAAATGTATTGGAATAATAACTCACATTTACAAAAGCAATTGAAACATGATATGCAACAAAAACCCAAAGAACACAAGTATATAATTTATATGAAGAGAAACACCAATTTTGCTAAAGAATATTTAAAAAGAAAACAAAGAATTAAAAGAGAGGCCATTTCCTTCGGGGAAAAAACTTAGCTTTGTAAAGATGTCACTTCTTTCAAAATCAATTTACAAATTTTGTGTGACTTAAATAAAAGTCCAAGAAGGATTTGATTTTCTTGGAAGTTGGCAAAAATGTTTAAATTACCTGGAAGAATAAATAAGAAAAAATAAATTTAATAAATTGATAAAAAGTAGAAATGAAAGAAACTCGTTCAACTACATCTGAAGATGTAAGCTACATGCATTAAATCTGCAGGCTGCACTGAGAAAAAAATCAGTGACACAGCAGCGAACGCTAACATACAGAGCAATGTTCTAACAGAAATGTAATATGCCCTACATATGTAATTTAAAATTTTCTTATACCCATATTTTGAAAAGTAAAAATGTGAAATTAACTTTTAATAATGTTTATTACATTATTTTTATCTATTATTTAAAGATGTTAGTTATTTATTTTTAGAGAGAGGGGAAAGGAATGAGAAAAAAGAGGAAGAGAAACATCCATGTGTGAGAGAAACACCCATCAGCTGCCTCTCCCATACCATCAAGTGGGAACCTGGCTCACAACCCAGGCGTGTGCTCCCACCCCGACCAGGAATTGAACTGGCGACCTTTCAGTCCGGTCCATGGAACAACTCCCAATCCACTGAGCCACACTGGCCCAGGCACATTATTTATATATCATTTCTATATTATATAGCATATTCTATACCTTTTATTACACCTAAAATATTATCAATTCCCCATTTCATAAAAAGTAAAGAACTATTGAGGTGTTTTACATTCTTTTGTTGTTGTTGTTCTAAGTATTCAAAATTTAGTACATATTTTACATTTACAGCACAGCTCAGCTTGGCCTAGCCATATTTCAAGTTCTCAAAAGTCACATATGCAGGGGTACCCCCCCAAAAAACAGAATTATCTTCTGGAGGGTAGGCTCCTTCTAATACAGGATTCCCCTGCTACGTGGGTGTTCTAGGAACCCATCTGTATCAGCTGGCAGCATTGTGACAGGTTTCATTCAGCTTCAGTGAACTTTTTTTGAAGACTCAACATATTTGCCCATTTCATGATGGGAGATTTACCAGCGCACCTGCCCACACTGCACTGAGCGTTCAACAGTTTTTGACCAAAACCGGCATGACCACCGTGCCCCACCCTACCTATTCACACAATCTTGCACCAAGGGATGTGCTTGTTTGTTTGTTTCCCTGGATGAACAAAGTCCTCGCAGGGAAATACTTTGCCCAAGTGGGAGAGGTGAAACAAAAAACAACAGAAGCACTAAAAGGCATCAAAATCGACCAGTTCAACAACTGTTTCCACCAATGGAAAAAATATGTCTTAATAGGTGCATTGGATCAAACAGAGAGCACTTTGAAGGTGACTGAACTTTAAACATGTAAGAATAAATACACAATTTTTTATAAATAAATTCTGGGTTTTGGGGGTTCCTCCTCATATAGCTATGGGCTCCTGGCCTGGACAGTGAAAGTATTGTGTGATAAAAGGAGTACCATGAATTCAATAAATGGTGTCAAAACAGTTTTTCCTTTGATTAAGAGAAAAAAAATAGCTTATGCATATCTCAAACAATGAGCAGTATAAGCTCCAAGGAGATAAAAGAGTTAAAAATGCCTTAAAAAGTCAAAATTTACAGATTTTGGAACCATATAAGTGACTCCGCCAAATCTCTACAGAGAGGAAATTCTCCAACCTTAAAAGCAACATAAAAAGCCTGAAAACATATGGTCAATAAACTTGGTTATGCAAAATTTCAAAACTTTTTATCTAAATGAAAAGACAACTAGTAAAAACAAATATTTACTGCAAATATGACAGAAAAGATTTTAATAATTTTGAGGAGCTCATATAAATAAAGGTGAAAACCAGTAAGCACCCCAGCAGATAAATGGACAAAAGGCAGGAACAGACAATTTAGAAAAGAAAGTAATGAACTAGTGAACAAACAAACGTGAGGGGTTCATCTCACTCGTAATTCCATAAATGCAAATTTAAACAAGAAGATGGTTTCATGCTCCTTCCTCTCTCCAACATCCAATATCCATCTCTTCTAATTTTTCTCATCTTTGGTACAAGCTTTGAAGGTGAAGCTGTAACTAACAACAGTGAGGAAAAACCATCAGTTAAGACTTTAAGATTCAGCCTACCCAAATCATAATGAACACAATAAATGTTAATATTGTACCTACTATATTCCAGGAGCTGTTCCACACTAACCCTCACACTGATTCTATGCTATATGTATTATATACTTCCATTTTATAAACAGGGTATCTTAGGTACAGAGAACTAAGCAACTTTTTAAAGAACACATTGTTAGTAAGAGTATCCTGCTCATAGGAGACTGAACCACATTGGAAAAAGCAGACTAAATTTTAGCTAATTAAATATTTAATGAATGCTTATTATGTTAGCACATTGGTTTTTAAAAGGTCCAATTTATGATGCAAATGAGTTCCATTTTATATGCTAAAGTAACACTAATGATACTGTGGAGTTGCTTATATACACCAAGGTATAAAGTGCATTTCAATGATTTCATAAGTTTTAGAACAGCTTTATTTCATAAGTTTTTACAGTTTTATGGTTGTCCTATCTTTCCTTCAAGTGGTGTGGTGGCTTATATCAATGGTTAGGTCTTTGATCAGAAACACAAGCTCCTATCATTAATATCACTGGAATACTCAATGCATTTTCATTCCCCTCTGGGCTCCAGGAAAGGGGAATGGGGGAAATCACCTCATTAAGGAAGTTAAGATGACATGGAGAATGTCCCACAAAACAAAAGGGAAGTTGGAAAGTCTGTTATTTCCAGCCCCTTTGGATTTGGGGATGGGAGCATGGAGAGAAAAACAGGCAGGGAGAAAAGGTCTCCCTGACCACATGCTCTGGAGGCTCAACTTATGGAGAAGAAAGTACGATCATTAGGTTGAACAGAAAACTTAAAGCAGGGAACTGTGGCTAAGAGAGCACGCAGCCGTCCGCCCCCTCCCCAACTTGAGGTGGGTTGGCACTAAACAAAGGGGTAAAAGATATTGGACCAGTAAAACAACAGAGTTCTACTGAAGATGTGGATGAGAATGTCCAGTGAGAACAGAAAAGAGGTTATATCTGACATTTAATCGCCAGATAGAGGAGTCAAAAGGTGGTGGCCAGTGCAGTAGGGGAAACTAGGAGGGTGTTGCTGTATCAGAGCCAAGGGAGAGAATGTTTCAAGAAGGTGGGCATGCCATAGTGGCCAGGTAAGATGAGGAATGAAAAATATTGTTGGCTTAAGTCATGGGTGACTAATGAGAGTGGGTTTGGTGGCTTCACTGGACAGAAGCCAAAATTAGTTGAAGCTGAGGAAGCGACCAATGCACATACACAGGGTTAAAAATTTAGGTCTTGAAGGAGGTGAGACACTAAGAGTGTAGGCTTTGAGTTGAAAAAGCATTTGTTCTTATTGCTTAAATTTTAATGAGTAGGCCAGAGTTTAGACATCACAGTTAAGCATACAGGTTTGAAAGGGGATAATTTTGGAGTGTTCTGAGAAGGACAGGAAGGCCTAACCTCTGCCAGGAGAAAGAAGAGCTCCACTAACATGAAAGGAGAAGAGGGGGGAGGAGCTGAGGAAGCGGGACTTGGAAGTGCCATGGTGAGAAGCTGAGAAGGTGGTCACCAGATGCTCCTAATTAATTTTGGATACACCTGTGCTGAGGGTTGGGGGCAGGGCTGCAAGTATTTCCACAGGTCATTCATGGAATTTCAAGGGAGGGTGAGTCTACTTCCGTGGAATTAACCCTAGCCAAGAACATGCAGGCTTAGATTCCCAAGGTTTTGAGAACCTCACATACAACATATCCTGCGCCAAGTTAAGAATGCTATGTCAGAGGGCCCAGAGACATATGAAAAGATGCTCAGCATCACTAACCATCAGAGAGATGCAAATTAAGACCACAATGAGATACCACTTCACACCTGTCAGAATGGCCATCATAAACAAATCAACAAACAACAAATGTTGGAGAGGTTGTGGAGAAAAGGGAACCCTAGTGCACTGTTGGTGGGATTGCAGACTGGTACAGCCACTGTGTAAAACAGAACGGAACTCCTCAGAAAACTAAAAATGAAACTGTCTTTTGATCCAGCAGTTCCACTGCTAAGATTATATCCAAAGAACCCTAAAACACCAATCCAAAAGAACCTATGCACCCCAATGTTCATAGCAGCAAAATTTATAATAGCCAAGTGCTGGAAGCAACCTAGGTGCCCATCAGCAAATGAATGAATGGATCAAAAAACAATGGTACATTTACACAATGGAATTTTATGCAGCAGAAAGAAAGAAGGAGCTCTTACCCTTTGCAACAGCATGGATGGATCTGGAGAGCATTATGCTAAGTGAAATAAGCCAGGCAGTGAGGGACAAATACCATATGATCTCACCTTTTACTGGAACCTAATCAGCAAAACAAACAAGCAAGCAAAATAGAACCAGAGACATTGAAATTAAGAACAATCTGAAAGTAACCAGAAGGGAGGTGGGAAAGGATAATGGAGGGAAGGGGAGAAGGGTTTTCAGGAACAACTATAAAGGACACATGGACAAAACCAAGGGGGTCTGGAAGCAAGGGAGGGAGGTGGGGATGGCTGAGGTGGGGTGGGGGGGAGTGGTGAAGGGTAAATGCAGACAACTGTAATTGGACAACAATAAAATAATTTTTTTAGAAAAAGAATGCTGTGTCAGAGCCCATTCAGTGCCTGCCCTTACAATCTCCACCCCCACGTCCCCCTAGGGGACTCTCATCGCCTAGAGTAAAAACAGTTTTTGCCTTTACATCCTCTGAAGCGAAACATGTCTGAATAGGTCTCCTTTCCCAGGTAATCAAGCCACACACTAAACCCCTAGTTGGTCGTGCAGGAGATGCACCCCCCAAAACTTCTGATTATATTCATCCTGGAAAACAGAACCTTCTGCCCACCAACTAAAGGACACCAACCCTATTTGCCTCCTTAGCATGGGAAGTTAAATTGGGGCAGGAAGAGTGGGCCTATGCCCATCTGTAGGAAAAGGGAGCTACTTTCAGTGCCTGAAAAATGATTTACTTTCCCAAGGGTGACAAAGGTCATATCTCAGCCCTCTCTCCAACCAGACAGAGAAAAGAAAACACAAGTTACATGAGCAGTGGGATATCTATCTACACCTATCATTTGTTTTCCCTCTCTGGGCAGGAACTAAGCCTGCTTTGTCTGTGCATCTCCATGGTCTAGCAGAGGGTCCACTATTGCTCCATTCCATTGATAGTGCATGTACACACACACGAGTCCTCATTCACACACTATCCTGCCTCCCAGTTACGGGAGATCCTTAGGTCAGAAAGACTCCGGAGTCCTCTTTCAGGGTGGCCTACAATACAATGAAATTTCCGAGCAGGATCTTTAAATGACCCAGTAAAATCCACCTCTCTTCTCAGCCTTCTAATGCTATCACATGCTAAATTTCAGTAGCAGATCCTGGCATAGTACAAGTTTATTCCAGCATTCTTTTTTGCTCCTAAAAGGTAAGGGAATGTCTTTGTTTTTCAGAGATTTTCCCAGTCTCTCTGGGAAATTATGCATGTCATTGTGAAGTGTGTATGAAAGACCAGTCACCTCTTAGGGGCCAGCACAGCTATGGGGTCTCCCTTCTGTTTGAGCATCACAGTGCTGGTAGTAAACGTTGCTTTCCCACCACACTGCACAACCAAATTACTGCCTGAAACCCCCTCACATGGCAGCTTGGCACACTGCTATGCTTGCCCCTAAAAGCCCCAGTGATCCAGTGAAGAATGTTACTTCCCTGTTATTCCAGGTGGTTGGAAACAGGGATAACAAAGCAGGGAATATAGACCTTAGAGCAAATTTAATCCTCACAGTTGCTAGATTCTTTATTTTTACTCCCACTTCATTCTCCAACTCAGGCATAAAGATATTTGTAAATGTCTTAAGAAATTTATAGTAAATAAAAATGATAATGTTGACCTTCTTTCAAACCCTAAAAATCTGTGGTTCATTTCTTCTGAACACTTCACATTTTCAAGGCTCAAGGACATTAATGTAACAAGCCAATATAAATAGCAGGTAATGGGCCCTAATAAATATCCTAAACTAAAAGAGTAGCCAAAAGGAAAAAAGCAAAAACAATTTAATAAAGCTACAGATATCTTTATATTTGCCATTAGAAATGGTAGGGAACCTTAGAAACTGCCCTTGATAGCAACCCCAAACTAAGCAGGTTTTAACATAAAAAGATACCATTTCTTGCCTTCCTAAAACAGTTCTTTCAGAAAGTCAGTACTTTTAAGGTCACTATTCCAGGCATCAAAATGAGGCACCAGGCAGTCAGCTGTCCCTAACACACTGTACATGCACTACCAAGACTCGGGTTTGTTAAAGATGGATAGATTGTTAGCAGCCAAAGGGTGAGTTGCATTCTGGCCAAACATTCAGCCTGGCAATAAGAAATGTATTTTCACTCTTCCCTCCACAAAAGGAAGTTTTACCTAGAAATTGGACAAAACAGAAAAATCAAACCTATTTTTGGCTCCTGGACTCCCTTCCCACAGCTTCGGCATGGTTTCTGCAGCCGTCTTCCTGGCCAGCCTTCCCCTTTTACATATTCTGGGACCAGATCCATAGCTACCATTTTCATTCTACCTCTTCAAGTCTGCTGAAAATAAAATTGCCTAAAACCTGAAATAATTTCTCTGAAATGCCGCAACATCCTTTCTTTGCTGTACTTCCTGCTTCCATTTTTCTTCCTCTCTCCCATTCAAAATCTACATAATACCTCACACTTGGGGACATCTTTTAGTCCTTATTCTTCAATTTCCTCCATCATCATGTTTTTTAAACAAACAGCCTAAAGTATTCACTAATGGGCAACATTTATGGAATTTAATACAACTAATAAAATTGTTCATTGTTATATGTACTTTTCACACCAGAAGCCTAGCAGGACATAGGATGAGAGAACAGTTGTCCCTTTGGTTCCCTATCAGGTCGCAAATAAAATCAAAGGCTTACAAACCAGTCTTTTTGCATACTAATTTGTGTTCTTCCTTTAGAATTATCACTATGACATCCAGAATATTAAGTCATTTTCCCCCTCATAATTTTTATTTAGAGATCTAAAAATACAGTAAATGATTTTTGTTTGGCAACTAATAGAAATGACTAATATTATATTTAAAGTCTATTTATTTTTTTTTTAACAAAGCAAAATTTCTCTTGCTGTTTTTTGGTACAGTACATACTCAAAGGGCTAATGTGCTTGGTGTTTAATGGAATGATATCATCTAGGTTGTTCTCTTTTCTATCCTTTGTATAAGTTTTTGGGTCAGAGAGACCATGATGTTCTATTTTCCAGCTTTTAAAGTTCTGCTTCCCCAAAGCGCTAAAGAGTAAATAACTTAGAAGAGAAAACCTTGCTATGGGATCTTACTAATGAAGAGAATTTCAGCTGTTCCAAAACTGTTCTTCACAATATGACACATCCGGGTAAGTATTCTACTTCTCAGTATGTACATCAATGGGGGCTAGTTTATTAATCCTAAAAACAGCATTCCATATTTTGCTCTCTTAGTTTCTAGGCTTCAGTGCATAATGACATTGTATGCATATCTGTATTTTTTCCATGAGACCAATTTTCTCTCTTAGTTAACATCAATGGTAATTGGGGTTTTTAAGATGTACTTGTAGAGTTTACAGAAAAAAAACAACATATCCCTTATGCCAACCATCAGAGCCAAGCAAAATCTGGATGATGCCCAGGATCAAAGCTTATTAGTGAGATTCAGAGACCAGGAGAAAAGGGTGCTGTGACTTCAAAAGACTTTGCATGCTAGTGTTAGCAGCCACTTGCTGCTGTCTTTAAGGGCCATTCCAGTAGGAATCATCTGAAGAGTAAATTGAAGGAGGAAGCTGTAGCTAAAGGTAGGTGCCACTTCCCCTGGATCCTTCAATCCATTCACCCTTCGCTCCTCCCAGGTCACCATGCCTGTGAGAAAGGTGGAATGTTTGGCTGAGCAGAAACACCTGACTTGCCCAGACTAGAAAAGAAAAAAGAGAACTGCTGCTCTTGCTTTCTGAGGATCCAATGACACTGGGAGGATTTTAAAGAAGTTCCTTCCCTTGGTGAGACATAAAGCACTGATATCTAAGCAGGTGATATCACCTAATAGTCTTGGGGTCAGTTTGCTCTTTTCCAATACAAGGTGGGGCTGAGATAAAGAACTAACGCAACTACCTTTGAAATCCTACCCTCCTTGAATCTTTCACAAAAATTGCTCGCTGTACCACCAGCCATCCCCAAACATCGATATTATCAATTTCAAGTGGTGCTTGCTTACCCCACTGTTAATTTCATGAGGCAAATGAGAAAAGTATAAAATACAGTCCCTCCTTGTCCTGTGAGGACGTTAGAGGAGTGTGTGTGACTTGCGGTAGGGGGAGGGGGGCGGGGGGGTTGGCGGGGCTGTGCTACCCCATCCCCTTGGTTTTGGCCTGCTCCCCTGTTTCTAGTATCTCTAGAGTTATTCCCTCCAGACTCTCTCCCCCACCATCATCCGGCCACCACTGATTATTCAGAAGAACCCAACACACAAGTCAGATGAAAAGCAGAGAGTGGGGAAACTTTGCATAAATCATATTCCACTGAAGTACCACAATACTTACATATCCACATTGTATGGTCAGCACAGCTCAGATTTAATTAAAGCACTCAATCATACCATTACCATTTTTTGGTGACAGCTCAGGTATAAATATGTTAAACACAATTCTTTCCATACACTGCTTATCAGCACTCCCCTTAAATGCCCTTTTGTCTTCTCTAGTCTCTTTCCAAAGCCCTGTACTTTTAGCTTACCAGTGATTAGTAGCTATATACTTCCACCCCCAATTCTCAAGTTAAATTGCCATCTTTAGCCTTTTTCTGGGTTCCTCAAGAGTAATAAGTTTCTTCCATTAGGCCATAATTTCTTGCTTTTAACTTTAATCAAAACTGCACTGACATCCCAACCTCCCTCCTCACAGCTGACTTCACTATATCTTCTTTCTCACTGACCTGGATGTAAGTTTTCTCTCTCTCTCCACAGACCCTGAGTATTGCATCCTATTATCCCAATGCCATGCTCTTACTGCTCAGTTCCCTACTTTCTTCCTCCTGCTTCAACCTCTGTGTTTATCCAGTTCTTCTGTTTGCTGGTGGAGTCCTTTTCTCCCATTCATTCATTTGGCAACTATTTATTGCGCACCAACTATGGGGCTTGATGTACATCACTGAGCAACACAGATTAAAAGCTCTGCCTTTGCAGGGCTTACATTCTAGAAGGTGGAGAAAAAGAAAACAAAAATGAACACTCTGTTTATATGTTATTAGATCGCAGTTCATACCTTAGAAAAAAGAAAAAGGTGATCAAGGTAAAGTGAGCAGGACCACAGTAGGGTAACCTCATGGAGGTAGACTTGAACTTGGTAAGGGCATTAACTGGGCAGATATATCTTGGGAAAGAGCATCCAAGCAGAAAAACAGCCAGCTCAACCAAAGTCTCTCAGACAGAAGGATATTTGGCCTTGTCTAGAATATTCAACAAAAGAGGTGGTGGCCAGTGCGGCCAGAGCAGTAAGAGCATGGATTCACTGACTGCATTTGAAAATCACCTGTCCTTCTGTACTTGCTGGTAGACTCAACACCTCCCACTCAAAGTAGAATCACATCCCTTTAAAACCTCACAGTATACATCTGCATATGGGTAGTTCCCATACATTTAAAAAAGTAGTTGCCACAGGTTGATAAAACAACCTTGACACAGGCTACTTTTCATCACCTCTTCCAGATGTAGGCTATCTTCCTAAACTTATAACACACAACATTTCTAGGGAATATGGAAGATCCTTGCTCTGAAAGAATAAACGGGCTGTCACATAGGATGCATTAGGAGACTGGAGCACCACAGAGAGGAAATTCATGGACAGAACAGGTTAGCCACCAGGCTAGTGATGTATCCCTCTCCCATTAACATGACTCAGCGATTCTCTGCCCCTTCTGGACAACCCTAACAAGGTTTTAAGGGTCCACAGACATTAGAAAGATTGCAAGCATCTCATTATCAACAGTGTTGAGGCAAAGAATCTCATAAGCTAGGGTTTTTTTTTATTTTAAGTATGTATTCATGGATTAAACAAATATTTATCACACATTATACTGTGATGACAAAGATAAGCAAAATATGGCCCTGAAGCCAAGGAGCTCACAGTCTCTCTAAGTTGAAAAACCAACACATACATAGAACATAAACTATAAATCCTCTTGGTTTTAAAGGCAGGCATTCTAAATCAGGGTGCTCTTAGGATTTCACCTCTGGTGATATTTTTAAACATGTGGTACATCCTAGAGTCCATCCTGGTACCTCCAGCCCAGTGTTTTCTAATTGTCACTGCAAGCACACTGGAATCACCTGAAGAGATTTTAGTGTAAGCTCCCCTGGGTTTCAGCCCAGATATTCTGGTTTCATTGTTCTGGAATGCAGCATAAAATTTTTGAAGCTCCCCATGGAATTCTGAATGTCCAACTAAGGTTGTAAACCACTTGGACTTGTGGTAGGCTGAATAATTGTCCCAATAATATCCATGTCCTAATTCTCAAAACCTGTCAATATGCTACCTTACCTGAAAAAGGGAATTTGCAAATACAATTACATTAAGGATCTTGAGATGAGATAACCTGAACAGCCAAGTGGGCCAAATGTAATCACAAGGGGCCTTATAAGAGGTGGGACGGAGGGTCAGAGTCAGTAGTTGGAGATGTGATAATAGCTGGAGGAGGCTGCAGTGATACAAGGAAGGGCCCTAACCAAGGGATGCAGGTGGCCTATAAAAGCTGGAAGAGGTAAGAAAAGATTCTCTCCTGAACCTTCCAGAAGGAACACAGCCCTGCCTACACCCTGATTTTAGACTTCTAACCTTCACAACTGTAAAAGAGTAAGTTTTTGTTGTCTTAAGCCATTGACTTAGCAGTAATTTGCTACAGCAGCAATAAGAAATGAACATACCACTGCTTTAACATAGTAGGTCTGGAATAGAACCAGGTATTAGATATTTGTGTATATTTTCAATTCCCCAGATAAATCCAAATGTGTGTTCTCAATTGAAAACTACCAAGAAAGAAAAATATCCCTCCCAACTCCCTGCTGGCCCTGGCTGGTATACCAGTAAATGACCAGCTCTCCAAGCCCACGAGTGAGAGGAGAGCATGGGAAGATGGGAAGCATTGATTTGTAGAGTCTGCCACTTTTTGTGGTATAAATACTCTCACCATGGTCAAGTCCAAGCTTGAGAGCCAGTGTGCAAATTTCCTGAAAGTTTAACGATGGTCTCAGAAACCGGTACAAGCTGGCTCCAGCACACTGCTGGTAGGGCACCAGGGGAAGACGGAGCAGTTCTCAATCTGCACCAGGGGAAGACAGAGCAGTTCAGATCTATTTGATCTGAACCTTTCTGAACCCCAACCTGCCTAAGAGAAAGGAATTCTCAGCATGGCTCAGCTCACTGGAGTTCACTGGAGTTTGAGTCCAAAACTCAGATAATAATAATGTATTGCTTTCAACCACTGAAGTATTTTATTCAGTTCCCATTCTTTTAGGTATCATTTTAGAAACTAAGGGCACAGCATTTAGCAACTTACCAATGTTTCCTTTGAACACACAATACATATTTATCAAGACCTATTTTGTACAAAGCACTATTTGAAATCCTGGGAATTTAGTATTTTAAAAATAATAATTGTTAAAAATCCACTTCATGTAGCTTCATTCTAGTAGATAAAGACAGTTTGTAAACAAAAACTATAGTAAGATGTAAGATCATCAGATGGTTTATAGCTGTGGGGAAAATTAAACAAAAAAGACATGGGGAGTGGTAGAGGGAAGGTTAAGGTTTTAAACATGGGATCCTGGAAGGCCTCCTGAAAGAGTAACATTTGAAAACTGACCTAAAAGCAGTGAGTAAGTGAACCCTAAGGACATCTGAGGAAAGAGCATCTCGAGTATGGGGAGCAGCATATACAAAGGTCATGAGGTAGAAGTGTACCTGGAATTCCATTTGGGGGCAAAATGACGAAGGGGGAGAGTAAGAAATAGACCCAGAGAGGGGACAGAGGCCAGACCACAGGGCCTAGTAGCCCTTAATAAGGAATGTGGATTTTATTCTAAATACGATGGAAACCTATTGGAAGGCTTTAACCTACCTGAGTCTTTATAAAGTGGGTTTCTTATAGACAGTTGGGTCTTTTTATTTTTTTAATCCATTCTTTGTCTTTGTCTTTTAATTGGTGTATTCTGACTACTCACATTTAAAGTGATTATTGATATAGTTAATATCTACCATGTTTGTAACTGTTTTCTATTCATTACCTTTATTCTTTATTTCTTCCTACCTCCCTTCCTTATTTCTTTTTCTGCCTTCTCTGGTTTTAATTAAGCATTCATGTGTTTCTATTTAAATCTCATCTCTTAGAGTATCAATTACACTTATTTTTGAAAAATTTCAGTGATTTCCATAGTTTGCAACATACATTTTTAACGAATCAGATTTCACCTCCAAATAACACTGTACTACTTCACATGTAGTACAGATACCTTATAACTGAACTGGTCCAATTCTTCCCTTTCCATTCCTGTGATATTGCTGTCTTTTTACTTTGTCCATGTGTTATAATCTTTTAATGCATTTTATTCCTATAAATTTTAAAAAGTTATCTTTTAAGTAAAATATTTTATTTTACCTTTATTCCTGCTCTAATATGCTTCCTTTCTTTATGTAGATCCAAGGTTCTGACCTATGTCATTTTTATTTTCCCTAAAGAACATATTTTGTATAGCAGGTCAGAATTCAATTCTACTGACAATGAATTCCCTCAGTTTTTGTTTGTCTAAGAAAGTCTTTTTTTCAGCTTTGAAGGAAGATATGTCTGGATATAGAATTCTAGATTGTAGGAGATCTCCTCTCACCACAAAAAAATATTTCACTTTGCTCCCTTCCTCTTTTCATCATTTCTTAGACTTGTTCCTCTACAACTAAGATGCTCTGGGAGTTTTGTTTCAGTTCCTCAACTCTGGTTAAAAAATGTCTCTTTGTATTGGGTTTTCTGTCATTGGAATAAAATAAACCAAGGTATGGGATTGGGGGCAATATTTAGCCTGTTAAGTGTTCTCTGAGCTTTTTGGATTGGTGATATGAATCCTACCATTAATTTGGGAACCTTCCTGCCATTATTGCTTCAAATTATTTCTTTGGGTCCTTCTTTCTTTCCCCTTCTATTTTTTTAATTATACATGTAGCACTTTCTGAATTTGTCCCACAATTCTTGGATGTTCTGTTCTTATGTTTTTATTTTTCTCTTTGCATTTCAGTTAAGAAAGTTTCTATTGGTCTACCTTCAAGCTTACTGATCCTTCCCTTGTCCATACTGGGTCCACTGATGAACCTACCAAAGACACTTTTGATTTGTTTTGATTTCTAATATTTCTTTTTGATACACTTTTTGAGTTTCCATCTCTTTATTTGAATTACCATCTGCATTTGCATGCTGTCTACTTTTTCCATTAGAGCCCTTAGCATATCAATTAGTTATTTTAAGTTCCTTCTTTGATTATTTACATCTCATGTCATCTGACTCTGTGTGTGATGATTGCTTTGTCTTTTCAGACGATTTCTTGTCTTTTGGCATGCCTTGTAATTTTTTGTTTGAAGTTTCACACATGTCAGGTAACAGGAACTGTGTTATATACAACTTCAGCGTGAGCATTTATGTTAATAAGGATAGGAGTGAGCTATGTTTAAAGTTTGCTGTAGCTATCGGTGCCAGAAACTTCAAATTCTTCCAGTGTCCTTGTGCCATGTCCCTCCTTGACTTTGGCTGCACTAAGTATTCTCCTCCCCAGAAAGAGTCTGTCTTGCAGCTCTTTCAACAATAGTTGACTTATCTTACTGGAGCCCTACTGATGTGGTAGTTAAGTGTGGAAGAGTGGAGTGTTCTATTACTTTCTGATTAAACCTCACTTGTCTTCTGGTCAGTCTGTGTTTGGGGGCTGTGACCCTCACAGTGTTTCCCCCATAGATATAGCTTCTTTTGCTCTCTGACCCTGTCGACTATGTCCACCACCACCTTCACAGCACTCTTAGGTGAGACAGGAAGGCTAGAAAGAGCTGGAGTGAGAGGAGTGCCCTTAGGCTAGTTGGGAAAGGGTAAGCCTTGTCCCCTGAGTGTGCCCCTCAGTTGTGGAGAAGACTGGGGGCACAGTTCACAATCATTTCTCTTCACTTGTCTGTCAGAGGCATAAGAAGTTCCTTCTCAAACCTTTACCATGAGAACATAGTGGGGTTCCTGGTGGCAAAACCCCTTAAGTGTGGATCCCCAGATGTTTCTCACTCTCAAATTAATCCACACTCCGCTTTTAGCAATTCATCAAAATTATCACTTAAGTGCTCTTTGTGGCCTATGGCTCCAGCAGCTCTTGCTCCAGGCAAACAGATCTCGGCTATGGCTTTCTGGATGCACCTGTGGTGGTTCTCTTCATGGTGGTGGTTTATCCTGAAACCTCAGTTCCCTAGGGGGTCTAAAAAAGTCATTGATAACCAGTGTATCCAGCCTTTTCTTGCGGTAAGGATGAAAGTGATGCCTTTCACACTTTTTACAGATCAGAGTGAACCTAATGATCCATTAGATTTTAAGCACAGGAGTGATGTTAAATGCTTTATGTTTTTATAAGACCACTCTGTGCTTTCTTCCCCTGAAGACCTCAAAGGGAAGCAGGGTGGGTCAAGCCAGGTCTCAATTTATGTTTCCTCAACAAACACCATCTTAATTGCAACCCAACACATAAAATAAATGGAAAAAAGAATACAGTGGACACGAATTCTGTCTGGGAACACAAGGAATGCTCCATGGAGGAGGTGACCTTAGAGCATGAAGATTCATCCTGTACATATTCCCAAGTGATTTCTTCAGAACATCCATGTATATTGGCCACTGCCTCAAGTAAAACACCTTCATGGTTGTGTCCCACAACCATGCAGTCTATTTGTGTCAGTAAAGCCCTTCCACTCACCTTCCCTGCTCATGGCAGGATTGGTGCTATCTCTATGCATTCGGTTATGTTAATCTCCTCCATCACCCCACTGGACTCCCCATACCGTGCCTGACCTCCCTAGTCGAACTCATGTGTCATAAATCCAGCGAAGCTTTCTCTAACTGGAGCCACTTTCTATTTTTTCCTCCCTCTTAAATCCCTATTATCCACACAATTAATACCACAGAATATAGCACAGGTTTGTTCTTAATTGGACTGTTTTAAATTTCACCAATTTCCCTAGAGTTCCTAGCACAGTACGAACACATATTGGATGAACAATAATTGCTTGTTAATTGAGAAAGGGATTAATAGTAGTTGGCTTGGTGGGCTACTGGTTGTTTAGGCTGGTAAAATTTATAACAGGACCACAAAAATTGGACTCATGGAATGAAAATTTACCTGCAAAGTTCACTTCAATTACTAAGAAAAAAGACTTTTTTAATGTCTTGCATATGAGTGTGTTTATGTAAACATATTTTCTTTTTTTATTAAGGAAAATAAAGATAAATATAATGCCCTTGTCCAATATGTTTTACCTATTCTGCATTTTAATTTATGTAATTTGACCTAACCTGTTCTAAGAAATGGCAGTCATGAGGAGCAGCATATAAAGTACAGAGTAGTAGAATCTGAGAGCCAGAGAGATGCGAAAGTTCGTCTGGTCCAATCTTACTTCAAAAAGAAAAACCTGGGTCAAAAGAGACTAAGGGACTTGTCCAAGATCAAAGTGCCAATGTCTGAATTCCAAGTTCTCCAGATCCTACACCAGAAGCAATCCCCCGTCAGCAAGTGTGAGGTACACCGGAGGCATAAGTAGATACAACAATCTGATCTTGGAGCACAGGGGTCCACTTGTTTCTCCAAGTTCTTGCTTGAATACCATGCAGTGAAATCAGCCTTGCTATCTGTTCCCAGAGATGAAAAATGCAACCTATGGACAACTATTCCAATGTGCACAGAAAATATTTATAGGCAACTTGGCTTCTCTATATTCTCTTTTAATCCTTTTGTAGAAATATCTACAGCAAAAAAAAAAAAAGGTGTTATACTAAACTAAATTACCTGTTAATGTCATAAAGTCTGTCCAAGTGGAGGCCAATTTAGCTGTAAATGCAGATTCCAAAGAGTGCTTCACATGAGAAGGGTAATTTTTTTAACAAAACACTAATTAACATCAATATCTGCATGTACTCACTGATTAGCATGCAGAAAAGCCAGCACCAATTAATAGAACAATATGCCAACAAGCACACAGCATAGATAAGCCACATGAGGAAAGCATATGCCAAGAAGCTTTGAGCCCTGGCCCTGAAGGACTTCTGCTTCAGCCTCCCCCAGTACTTTTTATTTTATTTTATATTTTTTAATTACCTCTTCAAACATACACTTGTACCAAATAAAGAGGAATGGTGGGAGGGCAAAAATTCCAATAACCCTGAATCTTTTCCTTAAGCCATAGCATTAAAAATGTTTCTAAACTAGAGCAGGTTTCTGACGGATGGTGTTATTGGGTTTTTTTCCTTGCCAGCCACCTGGGGGCTATTTAAATCCAATTCATAGGGACTTTATACCATTTTCTTCTAATGTTCCTTCTTCTCTCCCATCAACCACTAAAGTGGGAATGGAAACAGAATAGCTGATCCAATGAGGAAGACAATAGGGAAGAACAGAAAACAGGTAACTTCCCTGAAGTTTGGACTTCAACTACATTTAACTTCCTCATCTCCCCACTGGTCATTTAACTTTTGTGTGCCAACCACAGACTTTATAAACAATTTTACAGCATGTTCCTTAAAGGCTTTCTTTCAGAATGAAGCCCTGCTTCAAACATCTCTTTTGTGCAGTCTCCGCAGGATGGCTAGAAAATTGCCAATGTTGCCTCGCCTATTAACGCCCCCTGTTATATCTTCTTTTAACAATTTCTGCCCCGAACACACTACAGAGGCAGCTGACACACAAAAACCTTCAGACAGGTGTGGTTTTAAGGAGAGCGGCCATGAGCAGAGCTTTGATTCTTTATCTCCCAGCAACAGACAAACAAGCCCTCGGGAAGTCAGCACCAGCACGGGAAGGAGAATCAGGCAGAACAAAAACATCAGATTCAAAGGCTTCATGCGCTGGACAAATGGGTCTTTTCCTCTCTGTCTGTTTTTCTTTCTTTCCTTCTCAGTTCCAAGTCTGTGCACTACCTGCTTTAGCCATTAATGGGATTACTTATTATCACATTCCCTACACAATTTGTTTCTTGGTTATAAAAGTAAAAAGCACTGAAAGTCAATCTGTCTGTGCCATCTCACCAAGTTCTGGGATGTAGCTGTGCTTGGTTGAATCAGAAGTTTGATTTCTGTGGGTTTCACATATAATCTTTGTAGTTTTCTCCCTTCAATGTTTCCCATTGATTTTTTAAAAAATCTCTGTTTAACCATTTGAAGACCTGCCGGACTGTTTGCCAAAGCAGCTGCATTTAACATTTCCACCTGCGGTGTTTGAGGGTTATGATTTCCCCATGTCCTCACCAACACTTGTTATTTTCTTTTTGACTATAACCATCCTAGTGTGTATATCACGTGGTTTTGATTTACACTTGATGACCAATAATGTTGAACGGTTTTTCATTTGCATATTTGGCCATTTGTATATCTTCTTAGGAGAAATGTCCATTCAGATCTCTGGCCAATTTTTTAATTGGATTGTCTTTTTATTATTGTGATAATAAATTCTTTATATATTCTAGATATGAGCCCTTATCAGATGTATGATTTGCAAAACTTTTCTCCCATTCTGTGGGTTGTCCTTTCCCTTTCTTGGTGGTTTCCCTTGAAGAACAAAAATGTTTAATTTTGATGATGTCACAGATGAATTCTTGCCCCCAGGCTCTCACTGAACTTGAAAAAAAGTATAAAGCCAGAAGTTCACATTCATACCATTCTTATATATCCTTAGCTAAGGATTATTTTAATGATTGCAAGACAATGGCTAAGAAGCACCCCATGGTGGTCTTTGAGCAAAAGTTTATTTCAAGATATTTCACATCTCAGGAGAACAGCTTTTCTTCTCCCAAAGCCTGTGTTTCAGGTCTGCTAATTACTGGATTCTACAGAAAAGCAGGACAAGTTGAAAATCAAAGACCCAGTTCACAGATGGATATTTGCCCATAAGAGTTTAGATAAGCTTTCATTGCTGTAAGTACTGAGATTCAGAATCATGGGTTTTATTTTGTCTGAAAGGGACTTTAAGATAAAACATGCCATTTGAAAAAATTGCGGCCAAGAGTCCATCAAAAAGTTTGCTTCACATTTATTCACTTGATAAGGTTACTCATGCAATTTTCTTTAACTTAACTCAGTGAAATGACTTGTACAGATACCAACCAATCAACCAAATAATATGGATCCTCAAAAGTCAAGTTATTATTTGAGTTGTTTCAGTCAGTAGTGCTATTGAGAGCTTTTTCAACAAAGGAGAAAGAAGAGTGAAATGGATTTAATGAGTCTAGGGTATGTGGTGAGCCAGGAATGGGTCATTATGTTCTCAAGTTGTCTCTGTAAACAGATCAATCCTCACAGCACTTGTTAGGGGGAACAGGAGTGAGGCCAGGTAGGGCTATAATCGTTTGTTCTGCTGCGTGACCACAATACATCTTTTTTGTTTTCTTCCTGTCATGGTGGCCTTGAGTGTGCAAGAGCCATACCAAAGAGTGACCACTCACAGCATCACTGAGAGAATTAAGCCAGCTACAATGGAGGGAAATACCGTGTGCTTGCTATGCAGGTAGCAACAGACAATTCAGTACTGTCAGTAGATTCCTCCTGCTCAATTCCAAGAATTTATTTTGCCACTGACAAAGATTTCTAAGACACCGCCTAGCATCACTAGGAAAATGCCTTTAATTAGACTGAAACTTTGATTTCCGGATCCTTTTCAAACAAAACGCCCTCGCCCTCCCACCAAGAAAAAATAATGGGAACATAAAACTGCATGATCAGTCCTATAATTCTACCTTTGTCTCCAAAACAGTCCAGTGGGGGACTTTGTGAAAGAGAAAGGGAACTTTCACTAGAATCATGAATGCGACAATGAAGAACATCTTTTACTTTTCCAACAAAAACTTCAGGATCTTTGGAAAATTGCGTCAACTTCTTAACTGTGTTCACAAAAACATATTGGGGTTGTTGACAGTGCAAAAACTGCCACATCACAGTACTAACACCTTGGGTTCACACAACTCTGCCAAACTTCGAGCCCACTTGAGAGTATTGTCTTTTCCATGCACCCAAGAACCCAAAAGAAGGAATGATTCTACCTGCTGTAAAGATTCAGAAGCTGAAACACAGTATTTTAACAGCACAAGTAATTAGCGGCTCTTTGACTGCTTTAGCCCCTGATATTTCCAGACTTCCTGACTTAGCTCCTGACCCCAAGCCCTCAGTCTGGGTAAACCATGCAGGGAAGTGGCCTCTCTGCTCCATAGACTATTTTGCTGACCCCCAAGTGGGCTACTCCTTGTGTCAATAGCTCAGTTGCAACTATTTGGTAGAGACTAGGTACCAACTGCTCAGGTTACCTCTCCCAGGGTCCAAACAAACTTACTGAGTTCTAAGATTGCTGTCTATGTTTTTCCAGCTGTCCAGTCAGAAGGCCCAGAGATCTGCAATTAGTGATTCCCGTGCCCAACACATGCACATACTATTGTATCGTCCTGCCCATAAATGGACCCTCTGCTGCAATCACATCTCTCTTCCTTCTGTTGTAGATCACATCTGGATGTACTCAGAAGTTATGGCAACCACCTATCATTATCCCTGGGCTAGGATAAGGGAGTTGGAAATGGGCGGGAGTCCTCCACCTGCTGTGGCATCTTCCAGGAAGCAAAGTCTTGCACACGCAGGCCTGAGCTCGGTCCTCCACTGTCAGCAAAGCTTCTGGGGATGCTGGTCCACCTGCTCAGGACTCAGTCCCATTAACATAACCAGTGAAGCTATGCAATGAATGGAGAAGAGCTTCGGAGTCAGGCAGATCTAGGTCCGAGTCCCAGCTCAAACATGGCTTAAGCTTCAGTAAAAGACATAATCTCCATGGGCCTCGTTATCCACATTTTATAAATAGCAAGACTACTTTCACAGGTTGTGGTGAGGATCAACAGAGATGCTGCATGCAGAGCACTGAGCACAGGGTCTGACCCTGAGGACTGACACGTGGGAAACATGCTGTGATATGATGAGAAATGATCAGTACATGGTCTCCAAGGCCCTTGTGAATATGTGAAATTGTGCTTTCAGTAAGCCTGCCCATGGCTGTGAGCTATGAACCCCCCAAAAATTATCCTGTCTCTTGGATTTCTTCTACCTTAGAAAACCACCAAAGCTTAGAATCCAGTTGTTTGAAGCATTTGACTGATGGCAGCATACCCTGAAACTACAGGACCTCCCATCCATATGAAACACTTAAAAGTGAGTGAGCAAATCTAAGCATGTAGCACATAGTCCCTTTTATTCCGAGAAGCATTTATTGGGCACATACTGGGTACAAGGTACCCTGTTTCATGCTTCTGGGGAAACCAGGATGAATTAGTGCATTTGCTTTTCTCAAGAAATTAGAATCCACTGAGGGAGTTAAACATACAGTTACGTGTAATAGTGATGGACAAAATGCAATCCAAGATGACACATTTACAGACCCCCTTCAAACAGCACAGGCCTCCAGTGGGCCTTGCACAGGCTCACCAAGGACTGACACACAGTAGTTGTATCTCAGGCCCAGGGGTATAATGCACAGCACAGAAGAGGTACATGCACTGATTCCTCTGGGTAGAGATTAGCAACCCTCATCCCCCAATCCCAGCCCATTTTACTAAATTGTCTGTTCTCCAAGTGTGACTAGGATGTGGTACAGCTACCAAATACTTGTGTCCTCACATGCGCACTTCTGTCTACCTGGGCTCAGGAGGGCCTGAGACATATTGCCAAGGCTGTTTCCCTTCATAGCCCTGCATCTGTCTGCATGTCTGGTAGGCCGCTCACCTAGGATTCTGCAGTCCTTCCTTTGCAAGCTTGACCAAGATATCTGCTCCCAACAAAGAAGTTTGCACATTCTTTGGAAAGTCCAAATGTGTCAGTCTACAAAGTAAAAGCTCAGAATGACAAGGTCATTCAAGGGCATGAACAGGAACTGTGAAGCATATGGGCCCATCTGGACAACTCAACCAGGCAATGAGCAAATCCTGACTGATGGTGTCCCGTGGAGCCTCAGCTCCTTCCTATCAGCCTGCGATGGAATTGGCTCTTCTTTCTCCACCCCTGGTGAGGCTGCAAATGCCAGCTCCAATCTGGACAGGAGACACGCCTCAGTTAGCACCCAGGTGAACAGAGACAGTGAGCAGCTCCTCTCCAACCCGCTGAGGCACTCACGGAGAGGGTCCAGGTTTAGAGAGCAGCATCTGGTGCCCTCTCATCACTCACTCCCAGCCTAACAGCCTCAGGATCTGCATCCACCAGCGTGGAAAACTCCAATTATGCAGCTGGTGGCCCTGTCAAGAAATGGAAGTGTCTTCACTGGCTTCCCCCTCCAGTCCAATGTTCCCCAGCCAAGCCGAACCGCCATCCCCACAACACCTTCTACACACAGTAGCCAAAGATCCTTCTAAAGCAAAGTGCTGGTAGCTTCACTTCCCTGCTTCAGATGTTCCCATTTTTCTGCCAATCTTCAGAAGGATATCCAACTCCCTGGTTCAAAATACAATGCATTTCATGACCTGTCCTCACCTCACTTTCCAACTGTCTCTTGCCATTTTCTCTTTCTTCCCTATGCTGTGACTTTTATGCTGAATTTCCTCCAGTCCCATAAGAATATTATTCATTCAGTGTGTGTGTGTGTGTGTGTGTGTGTGTGTGTGTGTGTTTGTGTTTGTGTGTGTGTGCATCTTCTCTCTCTCTCTCTCTCTCTCTCTCTCTCTCTCTCTCTCTCTGTCCTTGTGGAAACACTTCTGAACATAACCTACTCTGCAGCTCTAACCCTTCACCTCAAGGCTTAAACTTGAAAGTTCAACAAAACTTTCAAGGCTGAATTTAAATGTCATTTCCTCCTGGGAGCTGTCTTTTTCTGCTCCCACCTCCAAAGACTAAGTAAGGTATCCCTCCTCTGTGTTTCTGAAGTACCCTCTACTTCTCACAGTTTATCATACATTACAATGGATACTTACTATTGATCTATCTGTAACAATTACTACATACACCCACTCCCCACATGCATGCTATATGCTGAGCTCTTGAGAAGCAAGATTCTGCTATTCACCATTACAAGCATATCCCTTAACCCAACACAATGCTTGGAATATAGGGACACAATCTAAAAATATCTACTGAATGAGAGAATGATAGAAAAGTGAATAAAGGACTTTCCTATAACTAAGCTAAACTTTGGATCAAGAAGATATCTAATAAAGCATCCAATTCAACCCTGTTTCCTTTAAAGATAAGGGAATGGAGCCCACAGTAGTTAAATGATTGCTTGGTTGACAGCTAGAATCCTGGCCTGAGTAAAATCCAGATCCCTAAATTCCCCAAGAAGAGCTCATAAACACACACAAAAAAAAAATAAAAAAGTGCACCATGAAGTATCTAATTTGTTTTGTGGGGGTGGAGTAAGATCCTTAAGACTCTAGCCTCAAACAAGACTAAAATTCAGCAGCACAATGGAGTGTTCTTTCCAAAGGAAACCCTATCTTAACCTGTTCTGGTAGCAATGTCATATTACATAGAGACCCACTCTATGGATTTCATGCTGTTCTTTCAAGTTCTTCCAAGTTCTTCCCATTCTATATTGAGAGGGTGGGCATGGACAAAGAGACTATTATGTCATCATACTGCCCTCAGAACACCTATTATGGTTTAGCATAACAAAGGGCAATGAGAGAAACCCTAGGCTCTTCCCTCTAAGTTTTGTTGCTAATTTATTGAGTAATTTATGACAAGTTGATATATGATAATACTATTATCTATAGGACAATAACTGACATAGGTTCATAATAACACATTTGCTTCCTGTGGAAATTCACTTTAACAGTTATATTATAATCCAGATTGTTGCATTTGGTGAAACTGAGAAGGTTGGATTTTACAAATATTCCGGCTGAACTCAACCCCCAGCTCCTTCTCATGCTCCAGTGACATTGGAGCAGAGGAAGTTAATGCTGCTGGCAATGGGCAGAGGGGGAAGCACCAGCTGGTTGAAGGGTCCTCCAAGAATGAATGATGTTATCTTGCCCTTTGGGTTCAGTAGGGCATCCTGAGTAATTGCCCTTCATCAAGTTATCCAGTAGCCCAGTAGCCCAGCCTCTGGCCTCTGGTATTGACAAGAATGAGACTTAAAATTTATCATCAGTTTTTAGAAACGTACTTTCCCACCCTGGTCGGTGTGGTTTAGTTGGCTGGAGCATAGTCCCATATATCAAAAGTTTGCAGGTTCAATCCCTGGTCAGGGCACATGCTTGGGTTGTGGCTTTGATGCCCCATTGTGGCATGTATGGAGGTAACTGATGATGCTTCTCTCTCTCACATCAATGTCTCTTTCTTCTTTCCCTCTCTCTCCCTTCCTCTCTCTTCAATAAATAAATATATCCTTGAGTGAGGATTAAAAAAGAAAGAAAATGTAAGTTCCTCCATTCAAAATAATTTGTCTTTGCAGCTTTTCCTGAGATCTAAAAGAAACTGACTCCCACTGCCTGGCAGAGGCTCTCCCAGCCCTTGGTGAGGGGCAGCAGCGCAGTCTGTTTCTCCGGGCCCAGTTCCAGACAAGAAAAAAATTCTTTGCCTTCTATCAACTAATCACCCATGGTGGCTCAGAAGACAGCTCCCCCAGGAGAGAATGATGCTGGAAATGCTGAGATGTGTCCTGCTCTTCAGCACAGGAAGAAACAGGCAACTCTGCCTCCAGAAATATCCTGAAAACACCAGATGTTTGAAAGAGTAATATCACATTAAATGAACACTCTATTTAGAGAAAGAACCTACAGCCAACTCATCAGTGACATAAATGTGTTTTACGCAGAAAACAATAGCTCTCTGGAAAAGAATCACAAATGAATATGTTTGATTTGAAGCTAAGAAATATAACCAGTTGTTCCACTTTCCTCTTGTTTAAGTCAACCATTCCACATTCTTTCATTGAATAACTTAAACTAGTTTCTCTAAAAAAAATTTTTTTAACTAGAGGAATACTTTTAAAATCTAAAACATGATTCAATTACACATAATAAAATTATCAAATAAGCAAAGTTATTCAGTTGATTACAGAGTTCTGGGACCACCCTCAAAACAAACAAACAAACAAACAAACAAACAAACACTGAGCCCACTCCCTAACCTCTCCCTGCTCTAGTTCTGCATGGAGGCCTCTCCTTCCGTTTCCCTCCATCCGCAGGCCTTGACTGCACAGAAGCCACACTGGTCTTCTTATTCTATGAATATGACTGTCACTTGGGTCAAGTTTACAGTGCAGACAAACAATCCTGCCCTCTGAAATGTTCATTTAAAAAACAAAAACAAAAACAAAGTGACATGTCCCCAGAGCACTGATACAACGTCGCTTAAAACATTGTAGATGTCACCTTTTCTTTAGGGAGTTTTCCTCTCGCAACAGAAAACAGAAATTTCTTTCATCCAGACTCTCAATTCTGTTCTTCAGTTGATGCGGAGGAGGATTTTGAGAAATGGCCAACAAGATACTTCTAAAGGCTAGACTGTTTATTTACATGCTAGTCTCTTCTGTGACAGGGACAGTGTGCTGTTATCTTTGTACACCGAGCGTGTGATACATTTCCAGAATCTTTATAGTTGTCCAATAAATGCTACTGAATGCTGACTGAATGACTATACTTAATAAGAAACAGGATAGTCAAAGAGATCCTCACCTTATTTGGATAAAAATAAGGTTTGGATGAGCAACTTGCCATTCACCCTCAGACTCCCACCCAAAGGAGGAATCACTTTTATGATAGTCTGGCTTCTGTGTGAGTTTTGGTTACAAGAAATTATTTCACTGCTTGGAGGCCACACCCTTGCTCTGGAAAATCCAACTGCTTATATTGAACTCAAAGTAGCTTCCCTGGAATTTCCATCTGACTTGCTACAAATTAGGCTTGAAATCCACATCTTAAAATCATCTGGGAGGCTCTGCTTCACATTTTATTTTAGCAGTAGAAAACCAGCTTCCTTTGTATACTCTAAGAACTTGGACTTGGTGAAAAGAACTTTGAGAATGATAAGTAGGTTCTAAGCTGATGTTCATGTATATGTCTCCACCTTCGAAGAGACAAAACAAAACTGATGGAGACCTTTCATTGCTAAGGCAAAAGAATCACCTATGTTACAAGGGCCATGACAAAAGAACATTCCTCTTCATTCCGAATCTTAATGTGACTGAAGTCTTACCAAGTTGTATAAAAACATATGGCCATTCATTCATTCTCAAGAATCTTTTGCATGCTTACTAAATGCTGGCACCATGGTAGTCACTGGACCACAGAAATGAAAGATCTGTAATAAGTGATCTAACGTCTATAGACGGAGTTCCAAAGAAATTTAGCAAAAGGAATCCTTAAGTCAGTGAGCAAAGGTCCTCCCCAAACTGGAAATGCTTGACTTGATTCACTGGAGGTCAGAGTAAAACTTAGCCAGCCAAAGAAAAGGAAGGCTATTTGAAGCAAAAATAGTGCCCTGCACAATAGCATGGAGGATACAGAGACTAAAAAGTGTTCAGGCTCACCAATGGCTTCCTGTATTTGGAGTACTGGTTGAATAGGGATTGACAAGGAGGTGAAGCTGATGCACATGTTGGGGCCTGATCATGAAAGAATTACTAAGCCATGCTGAGGTTAGCCTTTATCCTTTAGAATAGAGAGCCACTGAAACTTTGGAGAAGGAAAATAAACAATATAATATTTGCATGTTGGAAAGATCACTCTATGGCATGGTAAAGGTTGGATTGAGGAGACAAGAGTAAACCAAGAAGAAAAAGGTAGATGGTTGGGATGGTTTAGGACAGAATTAAGGAAGCAGCAGTGGAAATAAAGAGAAAGGCACTGATTTGAAACAGACCAAGAAATTAGAATCAATAAGACACAGTAGCCCTTTGGACATGGATTAAATAGAAGGGATGAGTCTAGGATTATTCCAAGATATCTAGCTCATGAGATCAGGGGAAGAGAGGCACATTTGCTAAACAGTTTTTCTTTGTGTGGTATGTGGACCACAAACATCAGAATCACTAGAGGTGTTTCTGAACAATGTTAATTCCTCACCTCATCCTATACTTAATGAATCATAATTTATGAATGATGAAATTTGATGCACAACACACAAAAGTAAGAAATGCAAGAAGAGGAGCAGGGGAAATAGTAAGGAAGGTAATGAGCTTAGTTGAAAGGCTGTTGTTTCTGAGAAGCTACTGGAACACCCAGAGGGATGGATTCTATGGGCTGCAGGTAACACAGGACTCAGCTCAGGGGAAAGAAATGGTCTTAGGTTGTTTTCTTTAGGAGTCAACAGCTGTTAAGCGGTAGCTAAAGACATAGGTAGTTATTAAACAAAACCATCCTAGAGGGTATGGAAAGAAAGCAATAAGAAAAGGCCTGAGATTAAACCTGGGAACACTGAGATGTAAGACACTGTCAAAGGGAAAGCAGCCCACAAGGAGATATGGCAGATAATAGCACAAAAACTACTGAGTTCAGACCTAGCTTTCACTTAACCAGCAGCGACGAAACACAGGGTTGGCATAGCTTTTCTGATGATTCTTGTCCATCCCATCTGCAGAGAGGGGAAGGAGAGTATGTCAGATGGCTACCACTTAAATCTGTAGTGAGATGTTTTGTAATTCCTTAACCAGGAGTTGCTCAGGTTTTTCTCTACCTAACTACTCCCAAAATAAGAAGACTTTGGTCACTACATAGAAATGCACGGTAGCCACTGGTATAGTTGCATGCACACAAGCCTTACGGACACCTCTCAGATGCCAGCTTAGTCCAAGAATGCGGGAAGAGTGATGGGAGAAAGCAGGGTGATATAGCCATTGCTCACATGTTTGTAACAGCAGAGGGTCACTGGGCTCTGGGCCCTAAAAGATACAGTCCAGCTTCCAAGTGCATTAAGAGCAGAGGGCAACAAGAAATGCTTCAAAGACAGGCTGCAGGAACTAGCTCTTCAAATCCATTCAAGGTAACTTCTCCACTTCAGGTTGGGCAGTGAGGCCCAACACAGTCCCTCAGAGCCAGGCATAGGGAGGATTTAATCACTTTCCTGTACCTCAAATGCATTCAATCCAAACACTTGAAACATTTAAACTAACCCAATCTATACAGACTTCAAGCAAACCTAGCACAGTGGAGTTATAATCATCTAAAGTAATTTTTCTCGCAATCAATAAACCTCATTATATTTGAAAATTCAGACAATTCCCACAATACACTACTTAACCATAAGTGATCTATCTCATAACCATCACTTCAGAACAGTTTATTTATCACCATCAAAACTACTAATGACCTTCCTAGACCATCATTCGTGGAAGTACTTTTAAGGATTCTATGTGGACAAGCAAGTCCTCAGGGGTTTTTCCATCATTGCCCCGGAGAACGGAACACAGAAGATGGGCACACCACTTGCAGACTGCAGCAGGACAGCCATCACAGCTTGTCCACTCTCACGGCGAATATCCAACCAGGGTCAGAAAGATAAAAGGCTAAGCTCTGTTGACTATTCTGATTCCAACCCACTTAATGGTTTATCAAGCAGTTTATCCAAGTCTTTCAGCTTATCTCTCTCTGCCTCAGGTTAAATTGGGAGAATAGTTTTACCTACCTTGTACCGGTTGTTGAGAGAGTTCAATGAGGTAATCTACATAAACTCATAGTAAAGGCTCTCTGAGGTTTGCCCTAATTTTCATGGCCAAAATCAATAAAGCACCATTTTGATCTACAAATTACGTGGGTTAAAAACTACTTTAAGGAAAAATCCTCATTGTGAATAAGGCTTTTTCCTGTTTTGAATTATCAAAGACTCTTTAACACATGCTTCTGAAGTCTATTTAACAAATTTAGTACATTTTATCTCTTCTACAATACTTGAATCTGAGCCTAAATCAATGCCACAGGTCTTCACTGGGAGAGAAGGAGCAAGGACTAAGATCTAGTTCACTTGGCTTCTAGCTTTGAAACATTGAGTAAGATTCTTAATTCTGAGTCATGTTTCTTCATTCATGGAGAAGAGACCATATCACTAACTTGGAGGAATTTTTGTAAGGATTAAAAATGAGATAATATAATAGTTTTCAACTAATACATTTCTCTTCCTCTGTCAGTAGAAACACCAAAACTTGTCGCAAAGTTTATTATTTATGGAACACTTGCCTCTGGTCAAAAGCAAAGTCCTAGCTATGGTTAACATCAGTCTTCACATATCAATGAAACCACCATTTTTCTCCATTCTTATTATTCATTACTTTTAAATCTTGGAAGTTTAAGCAATGCCCTATCACATATCATCCCAGTGAGTGAAAAACATAGCAAACTTCATTCAAGATTGAGTATATAATTGAAGCTCAGCGTTTGCACCAAGGATCACCAATTCCAATATTTACAGGGATCACTCATATAATGGAAATAACAGAGCAAGTTGAGTGTAATAATAGGGAGAGGAGAGGACTGGGCAAATTAGAGTATGTGCCCTCTCTAAAGTGAACAGTGGAAACCCCAATTGGTCAACTGCAACTGCCCCTATGCAAGAATGTAAGCCCAGCTTTGCCAGAGCTTAGTTTTTGAAGCAAAGCCAGAAATCACATTTGTATGTGAAATATTTTGAATTCTAAATATTAACACCAGGTTCTATTAAAAACAAACACTCTAGGCCAAATAAAAATCCTATGCGCCAAATTCTGTCCATAAGCCATCAGGTTGCAACTTCTAATTTATAAATCATCATTACGATCACCATATGGCCAACCCTGGCAGAGTCTCAAAACTGGCCACTAATGTGAACCCTTTCTTTCTTACTACCCATTACTAGCTTGTTCTCCTTCACTTCATATTCAACCAGGACTAACAAGATAAAGTTAAAAAAAAAAAAAATACCCTGGAAAGGACATTTCAAAGAAGTAAACTTGCTTGGACCCATTTTCCCTGGGCAAGTTGATTTTGTTTCTTGGTGTTGGGGTTTGTGTGTATATTTGTATATGTGTATGTGTTTCCCAAGATCCACTCAAATGCTCTTTGACAAGTTCTGGGATCCCTGGTATCCAAAGGTTTGTCTTCTGATGCAGGGACAAAGGACAAAAGAGGCAGATCTGTCTCAATTCAGGAGTTCCCCTCCCCCATCATGCCAGCTGACCTCCACAAGAAGGGTGGTGGAAAGCAGCTGGCTTTCAGGCTCGTTGACATTTGGAAGCACAGGTGCAGCCCAGAGCCCTGGCAGGACTGGGCCAGGGGCTCCTGTGACAAGCCCAAGCCTGAAGGGGAGACTCCGCTGACAGTCTGAGCAGGAGGTGAAATCTGTCACTGTCTGGCTGGAGTGGCTGTCTGAGACAAGTGCTGACACCGGATGCCTGAATAGAGGCTCAGTCAAGCAGGCATTTGTTCCAGAAACCTCCCCCAACTCATATTTCACAGTGATCAGAGGCAGTGAGGCAGAGACCTGAAGTGGCTCATCGCTAGAGTATTAGCCATAGTGGTTATCACACAGGGACAGCTGGGCTGGAGCCAGAGGAGCCCTTTTTGGAGACAGCAAATGTTCAGTGCCCCTCGGATGGTAGGAATGGGGCCAGTCAGGCCTCACACTGTCCCCTCAACCCCATCCATCAATGCACGGCTCTCCAACACCCCCATGAGGCTCTGGAAGGAAAGAGCACAGGAGGCTGTGCTGGGCTGGGAGGAAGATGCACCCTCAGAGGTAATGAGAGCCTGGGATGCTGAGCCCTGACTGTGGTCACTTCAGATCCAGGCCCTGGCCTTTTGTCTCCATAGCCTCTCCTGAGTCAAAGCAATGAGAGCCCTTTGGGACTTACCCTCCTGAAGAAAGGGGTTTCACTTTTCTTTCATCAGCGCTGCCCTACGTTGCGATGATACTCAATTTTGTATTCAATCAGTCTAATGGAATAAAAAGACAAATGAAAGAGTCAGAGAAAATGCCATCAAATTTGGTTTCTCTCTCAGGAGTTTCACAAAGAAATGAATTCCCCCCCTTCTTTCTGACTCCGTTGGTGTGGCAGTCAAGGATGTTGACCATGTCCAAGTGTCTTAGCCATTAAACAAATGCCCCCACAACCCTGCTCCAAAGACCATCCTGAGTTGTTACGGACAAACCTCTTTTGGGAAACTTGAGAACCAAGTTTCGTAAAATAATACGAAAAATATAAAATCTTTCTTGCAGTAACCACCATGACTTTTGAATTCAGAAGCCAAATGGCTTTGGCATGGCCAGCAGATCCACATTATACAGTTATAAAGAGGGCAGCAGAAAGAACGAGAAGCTCACTAGGCTATTCACAAGTATCCAGGCCTCATATTCAACCTTTATGGTAACCATAATATCATTAAGAATAACCACTTACCTTTATTGGATACTTTGTATGTAATAAGCTTTCTTCTAAGCATTTATGTGAATATTACTGAATCCTCAAAACCAATAAGATAGGAATATTATTACACCAAAATCACAGGAGAGAAAACAAAGGTCCAGGAGGCTTAATTAAATTGCTCAAGTTACATAGCTTGGAAGAAGCAGAGTCAGGATTACAAGTAAACAGTGCCTCACACATAGTACGAAAAATGTTTATTGATTGGATTTGCTAAGGAGTGGTGAAAGAACTCAATTTAGAGTCAGAACAAATTTAGTAGTAATATGTCAACAACACCTACCAGTTAATGAGGAAAAGATGACTATTCCAACAGAAAAACAAGCAAAAAGTAGAAAATTCACATAAAATTTTGACAGGTAGTTGAAATAAATACATATAAAAACACTCATTAGTATTCAGGCATTTTATAATGACATTTGAGTCTCCCAGCTGAGATCCCGGGCATCATGGAGCAGAGGACAACCATCTCTGCTGCATCCTTGCTGAGTTCCTAATCTACAGCACCCATGACCAAAACAAAAGAGTGGTTGTTTAATGCATCTAAACTTTGGGTTCGTTTGTTACACAACAGCAGATAACTGGAAAAACCTCTTACACAGTAATTTTTCTTCAGAAATCTATTCTAAGAGAATAATTAGAGATATGCAGAAAAATTATACACAAAGATGTTCATGGCATCATTGTTTGAAATAGGGAGAAATGGGAAACACATTCAAACAGTGAGGACTTTCTCCATCCACATAATGAAATGTGGCAATTTAAAATAAGGTTTTGAAAAGATATTTAAAATAAGAAAAAGCCTTTATAACATATTGCTTGAAGGGGAGTTTTATTGTTTTTAATCATTATTGTCCATTACCCTTTAAAGATTAAATTTTACCCTTTAGTCCCCCTGCACCCCATCCCCCCAGCAATCACTACACTGTTGTCCATGTCCATGAGTCCTTTTTCCTCTCTGTTCAATCCCTCCACTGCCACACCTACCCCCAACCTCTCCCTCCCCATTAGCTGTCATCCAGCTCTCTATCTATGAGTCTGTCCTCATTTTGCTTGTTAGTTCAGTTTGTTTATTAGATTCCACATTTGAGTGAAATCATATGGTATTTGTATTCCTCTGACTGGCTTATTTCATTTCACATAATGTTCTCTAGGCCCATCCATATTTTCACAAAGGATAAAATTTTCTTCTTTTTCATAGCCAAGTAGTATTCCACTGTGTAAATGTCCCATGGTTGTTTTATCCACTCATCTACTGATGGACACTCGGGCTCCTTCTATATCTTGGCAGTTGTAAATAATGCTGCAATGAACATAGGGGTGCTTATGTTCTTTCAAATTAGTGTTTTGGGTTTGTTTGGATATATACCCAGAAGTGGTATTGCTGAGTCAAAGGCAGATTCATTTTTAATTTTTGAGGTATCTCCCTACTGCTCTTCCCAGATTGGCTGCACCAATCTGATCTTCCACCAACAGTGCAAAAGGGCATCCCCCTTCTTCACATCCTTGCCAGCACTTGTTGTTTATTGATTTATTGATGACAGACATTCTGACAGGTGTGAGATGCTATTTCATGGTGGTTTTAATTTGCATCCCTCTGATGATTAATGACCTTGAGCATCTTTTCATATGTCTACTGGCCATCTGTATGTTAAAGGGGAGTTTTAAAATATAGAAAGCAGAAGCCACTTCTGTCAGAAAAAGACATTTACATATGAATTAAAATTGGATGAAAATACTCCAAAATTTAAGTAGTGGCTATTTCTAAGTTGTAATTATTATGGGTGGTTTTTATTTTCTTCTGGGTGATTTTTTGTATTTCTAAAATTCATAAAAGGTAGCAGACAGTATGCTAATAATAAATGGTAAGGCCTCATTAAATCTATGTAATTTTAAGATATTTTATTGAAGACCTGAGTTCAGACTCCAGAAACTTCCATTTTATTGCATTTGAAAAGATTCTAATTTTCTTATATATAAACCAAGTTAACAACATCTACCTAGAATAGTTTTTATGAGGTAAAACTATGTGATAAATGAATTCTTGGTATGAACCTATGTACCTACTAGGCATTCAATAAATGCCTTATTCATTCAGTGATAAGCATTTTGTCCAACTTTTTAAACACTATCAGATTGAGCATTTGAAATCAATATCTGTGGTTCTCAAGAAGGAACATGAAGGTTTAGTCTGGCATTTCACCACCCATCTAAAACTAGTGGGATTCGGTGAAACCGCAGACCACTCTGCCTCTCACTGCCACATGCTGACTTTATTTATTACCACTGGTGACAGGTGAGCACCAGGCTTTCTTCCTATGCCAAGTAGATGCCAAGCAAATCCTTGGCAGTTGTTGATTTTCCTCTCTAAATGTGGAATCCCTTTCTGCCATTAATTGTATCTGTGATTCCATGGTCTGTGATCCAAGGCTGCTGCCTAGGGCATGGGGTTCTCAGATGGGCTAGTGTCAGTTGAAGGTCCCTGCAGGCTGTGCGGCCACACAAAATAGATGCTGATGCAGCAATATAATGGAGAAGTTCAGCCAACTTTTCAACATGCATGCACATTCGTGATAATAGCTAATAGCAACAGGAGCTAACCTCTGTTGAGAACCCATCTGTGCCAAGCACTGTGCTCAGCATCCTGCTTGTATTAGCTCACTTAGTCTTCACCATAACACTATGATGCAGGTACTGTTATCATCTCTGTTTCTCATGTGGGCATTCAGAAACACAAGAGGAGTTAAGCAACTTATCCAAGGTTACACAGCTAGAAAGCAAGGCAAAGAACCTAGTCAGTAGAGCTTCAAGGCATGTATTCTTTATCTCTCACCTATACTGCTCCATATAATTAAGGCAATTCCTTTATCCATTATACAGAACCTGGCATGAGAAGAACATTTCACTAGTCCTATCACCAGGGTAATACTTGACCTTACAGCCTACTTTTCAATAGTCCTATCACCAGGGTAATACTTGACCTTACAGCCTAATCTAAGGTCTGCTTATTCCATAACAGTGTTATAAGTAGAAAAAAAGAATAACCACTCTTCCACCCTGACCCCTAGTTTACCCTCCCTCCATTCCCGCGTGCTTCTGCCTTTTATAGGATCCAAAGCTCCTTGGGTGTGTCCTATTAACACCTGTGTCCCTAGGGCCTGGGGCACCACAGCTCATTTTAGGAGCTTAATAATGATGGGCAGCTGAAGTGAAGAGTATCTACCCAAGTTAGAAGTTCCTACCTAATTCCTGCCTCCCAAGAGTTTCTCTTCATAAAAAAAAAAAAGCACACAGAGACACACAATTGGTTGAATAAATGCTGATCTATCTAGCATGGAGTGGTCTGGTCTGGTGTTAACATCTGACCTTCAGGATTGAGTAGACATTGATAAATGAACCCCTAATCCCAGCTTTGAACCAATCAGGTTCAAATTGGGAATAAGATAAGAACAAGACAGATGGAATCCAAATACAGTAACAACATTTTACTGATTAAGCTGATATTGGAGAAGGTGATTTATATTTGTAGGTCAGTGGGCTTCACAACCCAGAATTCCCCAGTTAGACTTACATACTCAGTTCTAGGAAGTGCACCAGGACAGAATTCCCTCTGGTAAGAAAGCTCAGGCGCTTCATAAGTAGGTCTGCCCTGAACAGAACAGAAAATGGAATGCCCATGTCCATTACTTCCTCGCAAGTCACTAGTAAAAATAAGTCACTCTTCCTCCTCTGGAAAGGATTAATTGAGAGGTTGGAAAAAGGCCATAGAATGTTGGCCCTTTATCTGCTTTGATTCTTGGATGAGAGAGAACCTGCAAGTCACAATGAGAGAGCTTTGGTAGGCTAAGGACTGCTGATAGAGTTCGCCATTGGATTGAGCACTTGGTCATTACAAATTATTTGCATCCTATTGCTCTCGTATCTCTATAATGTGTATATGCTACATTTAATATCAACAATTAAACATTTTCAGTTTTAAGTTTGTTCTGTGAACCCAGAAAAACTAAATATCACATAGTGTCCTCTAAAAAATCTGCCCCCCTCCTAATTACGTAATACAACCTTGAACTAGGCAGTAAAGTTCCTTGAAAATGTAGATTCTTTTATATCATTGTTCCCTAGAACACTGTGCATGCAGTAATTTATTTACAAAGGCAAGTCAGGAAGGAAGAAAATATAGGCAGCCCCAACTTACAAATAGGCCATGTTCTAATTATTGACTCACATGTCAGATTCCAGTCCTAGGAAAAGATTTTCCTGTAGAATGTCTACAACCTGGATACGAAAATAACTGGAGTTAACATTCATCTAAGTTTCATGTGAAAGCACTAACATCTTACCCCACAAAGAATATTCTAGCATTTCATTTCCAGACTGAGGGTGGAGCATGAAATACAAAGAATGGAGCCAGGGCAGAGACATGGGGATGGGGGATGGGTAGATGGGAACAGGGACTGGAAAGTGGGAGTCTGGAGACTGGGAGAGCAATCCACAGGGTGCTGCTGTTGTTGTTGTTGTTTGTTGTTGTTGTTGTTTTTACCTCTCCTCCTTCCTTCCGCCCTCATTACTTAGGCCAGCTCTCCTGCCCTAAATCGTGCCCTAGCCCATCACCAGAGGCAAGTGAGAAGCCAAGGGAGGGGGCTATAGGTGGGAGGAGAGAGCTCTGCAGAGGGAAGGGAAAGGGACAGGAGAAGTTCTGTTGCCCACTGGAGAGGAGAGAGAATCTCCGCAGCCGGCGGTGGCTAGGCGGATTGTGCTTATGGGAGCTACCATCGCTGAGCAGCTGTGACTGCAGTAAACCTATTCAGACCGATATGGGTTCTCGCATGTTAGATATGTGATATCATACTAAGAAAGTCAGGCCTCAGTTCCAAGGCAATTTTTATTACTTCCTACCTAGGAGACCTTGGGAATATTATTTATTCTCTGCCTGGTATGCAGCAATAATTAAGCATTTACTCCATGCCAGGAAGTACTATGTATGTAACATCAAATTTAATTCTCAAAAAAATATTCTTAGGAAACAGAAGCCCCTTAGGAAAGAGAAGCTAAGCATTGTGGACACCAATGCCACCAGGTGTCTCTTCACTGATTGACCTGTTGCCCAGCTGCTGGCAGACAGCCTTACACACCTGACCCCTCAAGGATGGGTCAGCAGCAGAGCTGCCTTCGCTGAAGTCACCTGCTTCTTCAGGGTGACCCACCTCCAATGACTGACCAACAGAAGCATCTTCGTCTGGCTCAGGATAATTCTGTAGGGCCATTGAGGCTCCAGTGCCCCAGCACGTAGCTGCCTGACTTGTCTGTCCCTCTGCCCATCCTGCTTCCATCTCATCCCTCCCTCCAGTACTGGACCAAAAACAGCCCAGAATAAATGACCTGCATGCTTGGCTCATCTCAGAGTCGGATTCCTGGGTAATCCAGCCTATAACACTAACGAGCTTGCCCAAGAGCCCAAGGACACATGGTAGGGATACAAACTCAAGCAAAATGGTACCAGAGCCTAAGCTCCTAACTCCTCCACTCAACTGCCTTCCACCGTTGGCCATTACTACTCATCACTCCAGACTCCTACCACAATCTGTACATTCCCCATTCTCTAAGCCTGATTTTTCATTAGGTAGGTAGCTCAAGTAAAGGTTTTGCCTCTAAACTGTCACACAGAATTTTAACTAAATATGTGAAAGGCATGCAACACTCTGCCTTTGGGGTATAGATCTAATATTAATAGAATCTCTCCTAACAACATCCATCTCCCCCCTGCAGAGTATTATCAGTGGCATGTCAAGTCAGTGCTACAGGAAAAAGTTAAGATTTCTTGAGCCCAGACTGGAGATTAAAAGAAGAGAAACTAAAGTCCACAGAGCAAGCTTCCTCTTTGGTTCTCCTGACAGACAACTGGGACCGTTTTTTAATTTGGTGGTTGTCTACCCAATCGAGAAAGCTAATTGTCTAAAAGATCATTTTCTATAATGCACAGGCTAAAATATTTTCCAAGTTAGTATTTTCTTTTACGCTGTTGGTGTACTCAATTTAAGTAGTATGCCCAGTTTCCACAATACAGAAAGCTGAGCTGCCTGATGCTATGTAAACAAATGTGACTTTGAAAATATAATACCTTGTTTTGCCTTTGTTTTCCTTCTGCTTCTGCTGTGGGATTCATAGCCACCTCCTCTGCTGCAACAGTATTCCACGCACAAACATGTCACGCCCTCTAAATGTAACCTAATCAGCCAGCCAGAGCATCTGGTCCATGGAGCATTTTCCCACTCCTCCGCTCCCAGCAACATCATTCTATCATTAAAGTCTTTTCCCAAAACCCTGAGAGGATAATAGACAACTGGTCCTGGCTACGTAGAAAACAAATCATTCTCCCTCCATTTTCTGGCATCTGACTTTTCTCAAGGGTTTTACCTCTCATTAAAGGGTATACCGGGTTCCACGGCTGCCAAGAAGCCCCAGGATACCCCAAAACGGCACCTCTCACTCACTTCCCCGTGTGCTGGTAATCAGGATGGGGCACTACTGCAACCTCATCTTGGAACTGCTGCTGCTCTGTGAAGTAACGGTGTGTGATCATCGTGAATGGCACATTCTCCTTGCCTCTGATTGTCTGCTCCTGTCAGAGATGCAGCTTTGATGCAGACACTGAATTGGAGAAAAGAGGAAAAAGTAGCAGAAAGGATGGAAAGGTATTAGCAGCTCAAAAAGCTTTGAAAATCTTAATTTCATTGAAATGAAAACACGTCTTATCTAACTTCTTTAGATGTTGCTGATTGTATTAATTCCAGATGAAAAGTAAGTCGTTGGTGTCATTTTTCCCACCACAAAGCTGGTCAAGTTTTTCTAAAGGGAGACTGCGAAGGAAACTGTCTCTCTCCAGGGCTCCCAGGCAAAGCATTGAAGTACAATCCCACCGAAATCAAAGTGACAGCTATAAGTCACCCCTACTCATCAGCTCCCTGAGTCCTTCCTACACTTGAAAACAATGGTCAATTATCAAGGCCTTTTTGTAGACCAGACCAGTAACATTGAATACAAGGTCTAAATTGACATCAGTGCATTCTCCTAACTGATAGCAGTATCCAAGGCAGACCCAAGGTCCAATGGTAAACTAAGGTACAAGGAAAAGTCATCAGAGCAACTATAAAATAATCATGAAAATGCGTAACGTAACTGTGTTTAACGTAAAGTCACATGGCAACAGCATATTTTCCAATACACGGTCTAACCATAAAAATTACTTCACTAACTCCCTGTTGAGTGACTGCTGTGTGCTAGGCACTGCTCTCAGCACTGCAAATGAGCTTGCGAACAAACTGCCCTTGTGAACAAAAACGAGGCCCTTGCCCACATGGAAGTTACACCCTAATAACAAACATAAAATATAAAATCCCTTAATATAAATACTATGAGGAAAATGATCACCATTGTCACATTTCTTCTGTCCCCTTCACATCAAAATCATACCTAAACTATAATGAAATGATGAAAAGGGTTTTGAATAGTACCCAGAAGTTACAAAATCCCACCATTCCTTTGGGAGGAGACGCTGAAGTGGCTCGTTCTCTTCCCTGTCACCTCACTGCAGTGACTGCAGTGCAGAGCCACTGCTCACCCAGTCTGTCCCCTTCCACACCATATCACAGTCAAATCACTCCAGACTGGAGAGGGTCCACACAACTTTTAAAAGCCTTATATGGTTTTAAGGAGACTGGGTTCTACTGGACAAGAAAAAGGGCCTCATAAAAAATTTGCACCTGTCAACTGAACTAGAAACCAGAGAGAATAATGAAAACATGATTAGACAAGGAGAAGTGAAGCTAAGTGTCTTCCTCCCCAAGCTTTCAAGACCAAAGTTATGTCTGTCAGGGTAAATGAGGAACAATGCACTTGACTCACAAGCCCTTGGAGGGAGATCTTACTGGGTAAAAAAATCATTGTTATATATGATCTTCAGGCAGCTAGAAGAAACCGGTAAGCAAGTATGTATGCTTTTGCTACCTTAACACTTAGTACTATTTGTCTGAATTCTCTCTTTAATCTTTCCCCCTTTCTTGTTGGCTGTTGTTGCTTACATTCAAAGAAGTAGGGTTAGCGAGTTGGGATAATGTCTTACTTGGTTTATTATTGGGGAGAATAAGAATGAAAAGAGAACTGATTTTTTGTCCCTCTTTATATATACATTCCTAGGCATCTTCACCCATTTTTATGGTATTGATCATCATCAATGGCTAGCTCTAATCTGTACATCAAAGTACATTTTGTTGATGCGCAGTAGTATTTAAAACTCAACAGGGCCAGCACTGGCTTGGTCTTCCACGTGCTCTTCACACTGTTTCTCTTCATGTACCCTGTATCTTAAAGAAGGGCACCGTCATCATGTCCAACATTACCTACCCCTTAAGAAAAACTACAACACAAACATGCAGCCACTTGTAACAACACTTTAGAACCATAAAAAGACACTGCTAAAAAAAAATTAAAGAAGATACAAATAAATGGGAAAATATCCCATGTTCCTGGATTGAAAGACTTAATATTGTTAAAATGACCATACTACCCAAAGTGATCTACATATTCAATGCAATTCCTATCAATAGTAGTAATAAAAGGTGAGAAAATGAATAAAGCACCAGAGTATTAGAAAAATCTTTAAAAATATATATGACTAGGAAATTTGATCGGATGAGAAGGAAAATGTAGGAGTAAAAATTGGCCACTGAACTTGACATGTGAACCTCTCTAACCCTTCCCTCACGATATCTGACTTTGGGGAGGGCAGAGGTGTGGCAAAAGGTTAGAGGAGTTGATCTCCACATCTACTTCCTTTCCCCGCCCCTATTTAAATCCATCCTCTTTAGACACGCTATTTTTCTCTTTCCTTTAACAGGACTTTGATTTTTTTTTTTTTACTTTACCAGCCATCACCAACCCTGTCCAGTTGAAAATGTAGCAATTAATTCTCTGTTCCATATTATTTAAAACACATTGAAAAATATGAGCCTCAGTACTGATATGTTCAACATGCACTTTCTTTCTCTCCACATTTTAAAACTGAAACCAATCCCCATCAGTAACCTCCCAGTGAGCTATTAAATATTTAAGGCTGCACCTTCTCCACATACTGAAAAGAATGCCATAAAATGCCTTCAGAGAAAGTGCGTGCTTCACAATAAAATGGAATACTCAGAAGGTCGGGCACAAACTCCCCCAACCCCAAGGAGGGCAGACATAATTAGACTACCCCAGGCTTCCAGTAGTCGAATTTACAGGACCTGTGCACATGATTTTGTATAAATAACAAAGACCTCCCCAAGTATTTCCCTCAGTGTGTGGAGCAAAATGCTCCAAAGCAGCCCTCACCAGGAGGAAAAAGCAAGAGGCTATCAGCCGGAGGACTGATGCTTTCATGAGTCTCTGCTTTCATGTAGTTTATTTCTAGTAAGTGACCTCTGCTGCTTTGGCTTTATGGATGCGCACTCATCCTTTACAAGCAAATACAATTGTGAGGCATTTTCCTCTGTGTATAGTTCAATAATGAATTCTTCCTGTTGCAAAGTGACCTCAAGAGCCCGGGACCTCATTTCATTTCAATTTGTGCCAATGAAACGCTTGACAAATTGCTCTTTTTAGAGTCATGTATAACTTTGAGTTTTAGTCCTAAGCATTGTTGCTCTTCTGACAAGGACAAATCGGGCTGTAGGATTTGTTTCCTCTCCGCTGCAGTGCCACTGATTACAGGACCAGCTGGGGGGCATCGGCATTGAGCATTCTTCTGATGCAATCACTTTGAGTACAATTACCAGCATCACATAGTCCTGGATTGGCTATGATCGCACAATGGAGAGAAAAATTCACTTGTGAATACATAAGCACACAAAAACAAATAGACAGGAAGAGTACTGTTTAAAAGCATTCTTGTAACATTAGCCACTCTTTATTCTCTAACACAAATTGCACTTTTCTAGTCAGAGATTTTGTTCTATGAGTGACCTAAACGAAACAGCGTTTCTGCTGGTGCTCCTGGCAAGCACTGGAGCTCTCCTGCTAGGATTCAGTCATCTCTTTTTTGAACACAGATGATAAACGAAATCTGCACATTGTTGATCTAAAACCAAAGTCTTTAAAGTGAGCCTAATGAAATAATATTAGGAGACATGCCTGTCCAAATACTACAGTAAGTGTGCCAGGGCTGCTTGGAACAGCTGCCATTTTCTCATCTCTTCTCAGCCTGAAATTATTTGAGCTTCACCTGTTCCCATCTCAAAATACCTTACAATCACCTTCATTTTATAGGGTTATACCAAAAAGTAGCAACTCTACCAACTGGCACCCAGACGTCAGGGACATGGAATGGCTATCCCTTTTTAATGCTCTGATCAGTGTGCATACAATTATCTAAGAAAAGAAAAGTTTGCCTTAAGTCTAGAAATTTACTAAAGAGATCATCCAGTACATCCTTCAATATGAAGTACTTCTCAAAGTCACAAAACTTAACTTTGAAAACTTCTAAGTTGTTTGTGTGTACAAAATACACCTGCATACTTTGCTTCTTGCTTTCCAAAGGGGGATATCAAAATTACATAATAATCATCATGAATAATCACATAATAATCAGCATTAGTGTGAAGATTTTTGTCTAAATTCTTTGAAGATTGAAAGCCATTTTCAAACTTCCCCAAATGGGCTTGGAAAAAAATCTCATGTATTAAGTTTAGGTGCTTGTGAATCTCTGCTATGTCATCTCTAAATCAAAAGATATTAATGCCTGGAAAATTGGGACAACTATAATAGAATAACAATGAATTGTTTAAGTGAAAAATCAATTTGTGAGCTTCTTTCCAAATAGGAAAAAAGTGCTTTAAAATCTTGTAGAAAAATTATCTATCTAATTGTATGCTTATCATTTGTACTCTTTTTAACTATTGGTTGAAGGCTTCAGAGGGCCCGGAAATGGTAAGAGCAATCAACACCTTCAAGTCCCGTGACCTGAGGCAGACATTTGTCCCCTCTGAACTTAAATTTCTTCCTCTTTAAACATGGGAATAACTTGAATACATTCCAACCATATGGTGGAACATATACTGTGAATAGCCTTCCCATTGACAATAACTAAAAATACTGAATAATATATGTATATATTTTAAACTCTAAAATTCATCATTGACCTGGCAAGCCTATAGGGGCAAGAAAAAAGAAGTGAAAGCTAGAAGCCAGAAAGGTAAACAGAGCTCCAAGGAAGGTTTTCATCCTGAGGTCATGACATTAACCCAGTGATCCTGAGCCTTAGGGTTAAAAGGGGAAAGGAAAAAAGCCTACAGTTGTCTAAGACAAAATGGCTGCATAAACTTGGACTCCAAAGGCCTAGATAAGACTGAAATAGAAGTAAATATTATTTTCAGTAGGACAGAAAAGTAACTTAATATTTCTCAACCTGGCAAATGCTTCCAACCCGAGATCTAACACTACCTTGGTGATCCAAAAAACATCAGCCTAATTCTTTAATTTCTTACATCTGTAGTGTTGACAAACATCCCTCAAAAACAAACATAAATCTTATTTGGAGGAATGTGCATTTTTCTCACACTACAAAAATTCTATCAAATATCATTCTGAGGAATATAAGCTCACAGCCCATAGAATAATATCATAAAACACAAAGAAACAAGAATCAGAAAAAATCAGACCTACAAAGATTTTATACATTGAAATTATAAAGTTCAGATTATAAAATAATTATATTTAATATGTTTAAAGATATTGAAGAGAATATTTAAATATGAGAAGAAAGTAACTATAAAATAGATGAAGAAAATTTGAATAATTAAAGTTTGAGAGATGAAAAATATAATACTTGAAATTTGAAATTCAGGCATGATCTCAATAGTAAATTAGAAACAGCTGAAGAAAGAATTTACAAACTAGTAGACTTGAGGATATTTAATGCAGCACAAATAGACAAAATGATTGCTACAAATAATCAAAGTTTAAAAAGCATGCAGAATAGAGTGAAAAGATGTAACATACTCGATAAGAAATCCAGCAGAAAAGAAAGAATAAAGGGGATAAAATAGACAAAATAAGAGTGGCTGAGAGTCTCCCAGAACTAAATCAAGACAGTAAGTCAGGGGAAAGAAGTGCCATGAATGCCCAAAATGGTAAGTTTTTTAAATCAACATTTAGATACATTATAGAGAAATTTGAGGATAATAAGGAGAAAGAAAATATTAAAACAAGTCAAAGAAAAAATACAGATTACCTACAAAGAACCTAGGATTAAATTGATGAGAGATTGCTTAATACAACAATGGAAGCCAGAAAACAGTAAAGTAATTATCTTTAAAATTCTAAGAAACTAGAACTCCAAACTAAGATTGTGTATCTAGTTAGTGAATCTCCTTTGAAAAAAATGAGAGTGAAATACGTACATTTTCAGACAAACAAAAACTGAGCTGCCATTATAGACCCTCTCTAAAGGTAATTGTAAAGAATGTACTTCAGGCAGAAAGTAAAAACAATACTAGTAGGAAGACCTGAAATGTAAAATGTAGTGTAAAACGCACATGGCATATGTGTGGACATATCCAAACAAACTACATAAAACAGCAATATTATCTAAATTGAAAGTAAAGTAACTAGAATATACTCCAACAATGTAGTGTAAGTCAGATGGAAGATATCCACCAAAAAACAAACAAACAAACAAACAAAAAAAAACTATCCCCAGGTTCATGTATTGCTCTGGAGAAGAGTAAAAATATTCCTTTTAGACAATGTTAAGCACACATATTTCATCTACCTACTAAAAAATAGGATGTATAATTCTCAAACTAGAATGTAAAGGGGGAAAGTGAAAGAGTCTATCCAAAAGAAGACAAGAAAGGAAGAAAGAAAAGAAATACAGAAAAGGCAGGACAAACAGAAACCACAGAACAAGTTGATAGAAATAAAACCAGGACAGCTACACCCCAGAGCCTTCACGCAGAGCACGTTCTCTGACTCCGGTGCCTGCAAGTTAGAGTCAGTAACAGAGTAAGAAATGGAAAAATCGCCAAAGTCTAAACATTTAAAAATGAACTTAAAAAAAAATCATGTAAGTTTAAAAAAATCATAACATTTAAATTACTGTATATCAAAATATGTTTGATGAAGCCAAATGATACTTAAAGGAAATTGTATAGCCTTAAGAACTTATATAAGAAAAGAAGAAAAGCTGAAAACTAATGAACTAAGCAACCAATTTAACAATTTTGTAAAAAGAATTCCAACCACACTCATAACAAATAAACAGAAGGAAAAATATTTCAGATAATAAATTAACAAAATAGAAAAATAAAATCCACATAGCCAAAGTTGGTTCATAGGAAAGATATAATTGATAAACATCTATAAAGTTTATCATGAAAAAGAGAGAAAAGGTAGAAATAATAGTCATTCAAATAAAAAGGGAGAATAACTCCTGGAGAAACTACAGAAGAATACTGTGAAAAAAAGTTTGTGCCATGTGTGTACAAGCCTAAATGAAATTGTCAAATTCCTAGAAAAACACATAACAAACCAACTCAAAATTGTATAGAAAATCTGATTTCTCATAACCATGAAATACATCAAATCAGTACATTACAATAACATTGAATCTAGCATCTCATATCACAGATGAGGAAGGCCAGTATGGGTTCCACCACTTTGCCTGAGGTTAACAGTTACCATATAGCAAAGCCAAGGCTAGACCCCAGAACCCCAGATGCCTAAGGTAGTGTTGGGTTAGTGCATGCACATGCTCCATGAGTTCAAGCTGGAAGAAGTGTCTGCCTTTAACTGGGTAACTTTTCTGTAATATGACATCATAAAGTCCCTCTACAGTATAGGAAAGAAATGGGGATGCCCACCTGCAATCCCCAGACAACTGCCCACGGAGACCACATTGGGTGAGATGTCTGTTCACGCTGCCCTCATGGATCAACTTGGAAATTCTCCTCAAATATTTTCTCTAATTATGTTTAGCTTAAGGGAAAACACTGGGGAAAATCAACTTGTATAAGGATCCACTGTTTTTAAAAAGATTTCATAAAGGACACTATATAATCTTTTAAAAAGTTTCTAAGAAAACTCCACACAGATAAGTTTACCAGTAACTTATTTTAAAAATTACTTTCTTATGTAAACTCTGCCAGAATAAAGAAAAAGAGGAAAATGCCACAGTTCATGTAGTAAATCTAGCAAAACCTCAATGACATAGCAGAAAAGTTCAGTACATACAAGGAATGTCAGGTCAATTTCACACATAATTATAGGTGATAAGAATATAAAATAATGAACAACAAATGAAATTCATCAATGTATGAAGATGACACTGGGTAATGATAAATTTGAGTTTATCACAGAAATGCAAGATTGGTTTAATATCAGGGGAAAATATAATTCATTACACAAGCAGAATAAAGGGGAAAATAAGATGTCACAAGCTGGGTTCCCCAAAAGCAAACATTTAGACTGAGTTTGAGGTGTCAAATGTTTATTAGAAATTGACACCTGTGAAAGGAAGGGAGGAAAAGTAGAATTGGGCAGAGGAAGAAATTGAACCATGAGGTAGACCCAACAAAACCCAGGCTGACCAGCAGGGAGCCCCATCAGAGTTGTCCCGCCTCAGAGGGAACTGGGCCTTTGTCCCTCACTTTGCTCAGCCAGTGAGTGCAGGCTGCGCTGGGAAGGGTGTGAGTCTGGGCAAGGACACTGTAGAAAAGCTGACAGAGGCTCTCTGCAGCCTGCATGCCCTTAGCCAGAGAGCAAGTCCTTCCTCGAAGGTGGCTGTGATAGCGTCTCCATGTCTAACACACATCTCAGTCATAAAGAAAACAACTTCCTGTACAGTTCATCTCATCATCAAGAAAAGTTAATCATAGCAAACTGAGGGAATCTTCCTTAATATGATTTTTAAAAAGTCTATAAAAACCACACAGAAAGCATCTACATAATGGCAAAACTGAAAACAGTACCATTAAAACCAGGAAAAATACAAGGATGCCCATTAATACCATGATTATATTTTCCTTACCAAAATGTGCGACAGGACCAAGTCAGCACATTAGGGTAAGGAAAATAAGTCGACGAGGACAGGAAATGAGGAAACAATCTATCATTATTTACAGATAATTTCATTTTCCATGTACAAAACCTGAGAATCAGATGAATTATTAGTTTAGCAAAGTAGCTAGACAGAAATCAATGTATATAATTCTATTGTTTTACTTCATAACAGAAAAACCCATTTAACAAAGGCATTTGTTTTAAAGGCACCATTTATAATAGCAAGAAAATACAAGATACATAGAAATAAATGTAATAAAAAATATGTGAGCACCCTATGTATAAGACAATAAAATTTCATGAAATGAAATCAAAGAAAATTTACATCAATAGAAAATATAGTATGTTCACAGATAGGAAGACAAAATTATAAAGAAGTAAATTATTCTCAAGTTGATCTGAGATAAATTAATTCCAATATAAATCACAGGCTTTTTGCAACACTTTATAAGCTGGTTCTAAAATTTATATAAAAAACAAAAGATCAAAAGTAATACACATTCCTGAAGAAAGGAATAAGATGGAGGGACACCCCACCAGATATCAAAATGTATCACAAAGAGGAAAATATGATCCCAAGATCATATTTTGGAAGTGGAAGGATTTTTTTTTAAGGTACAACAACAACAACAACAGGTCATAAAGTAAAAGATGAATCTATCTGACTAAATTAAAACTGAGAATTTCTCTTTGCAGAAAGATACCATAAAGAAAATAAAAAGACAAGCAGCAAATTGAAAGAAAATTTGTTACCTATAGAACTGCCCAAGAATTCAAATTAATACATATGGAGAACTGCAAATGAACTAGAAAAATACAAAACAAAGGGGGAAACATACACAAAAGACAGGAGCACTCACTTCGCAGAAGAGGGAAAGCAAGCATCTGAAGAGATGCCCAACCTGAACCTCGTAAGATGAAATTAGAATCACACACACAAAAATTCTACTTTAGGCCCATCATATTCACAAACAATAAAAAATCTAAAAATGCTAAAAGTTCACAAGAATTTAAAGCAATAGGAATTTATACTCGGCTGGTGATTTCTTTGGTAAACAGTTGGGCATTGTTGCATATATGTGTATCCTACGATCCTGGGTATGTACATATAGTTCACTCTTAGCAAGAGACTTGTATAGTAACTCAAAAATAACACTTGTAGATTTTTAATCAATGAAGTAGTATGCTACAATAGAAAATAATTCATTACAAGTAGCCCCATCAACACAGATAAATCTTTTTTAAAAAGCTATAAATCTCAGCACAACTACAAGAGGACTACATACAGTATATTTTTACACATAAAAATCAAAACCTGAAACAGTGAACAACAAATTTTTACCTATTCAAACAAAGCAAAAGAATAACAAACATAAAATTAAGCGTGTTAGTTTCTTCTGAAAGGTAGATAAGTTCCTGAAGGACACATAAAGGCCTTCAAATGCCCTGTAAACATTCCATGTCTTCAACTGAGCAGCACCCACAGACGTGTGTCCTGGCTGACTTCTAATATCATCCACATACATTGTAGTATTTCTTTGTACCTATTCAACATTTAACAAAATTACTTATATGGGGTTAATAACACTTTTCCAACCACATGTTGGGATACTGTGATATTCTTTGATGATGCTGAAACCTTGTAATCTGTTAAATCTTAACCACGTGTGAAAAATATAAATATATAAATGCACATCTAATGTTAGATGTACAATCACAATAATGTGTCTCATAACCTGTGAAAACCATGAGCCAGAAGAGTTTCAGTCAGGTGGAACGACAGACTAGAAGGGGAGAGAGACTCAAGTGCTGGAGAACTGCAGAAATGCGAGCACACGAGACAGCCAGAGAGTAGTGTGTTGAGTTCTGAAACAGTTAGAGGCTCTGAGTTCAGGAGTGGGAGAAGAGCTGACTCAGATGAAGAGCTTTGGCCACCTTGAGTCACTGTTCATCCGGCAGCCAGGACAAATGCCTGGGAAATTTCAGGAATGATACTACAGAGAGAGAAGGATCTGAATAGAGTAGGAGTGAAACAGGAACGGGCTAACAAGTAAAAGCAGGCCAAGTATAGAGGCAGGGAAGAGAAAAGCACACAGTGGAAAGAAAGAGCCAACTGATATACAGAGCTCTTGTATATTAGTTGTCTGTTGTGCTTTATATTGATGACTGTTGGGTAGCCATGGAAGAAAAAATAGAAAAGCATTAAGGGAATTTCTCAGGTTACAGTCTGAAGAAAAGCAAAATCCACAGGTAGCACGCCTGCGACCTTGGCAGACAGAGGTGTTCTGGTGAGTCTGCACCGAAGTGGTTTTTGTTTGGGTTTTTGTTTTAATTTTATTTTGAATTAGTCCACAACATTTAAAACCCAGATTTTGATTTGAGTTGAAATTAGAAGATATGGCAACATGGGGCCTGGCTTGCTAACGGCCAGAAGTCTGCAGGAACAGAGCAGCCCCTCGGTGCGGTCGAGCTCTGCAGGGTCCAGGGCTCCTGCCCAGGCGACCCCTCTCACACGTGTTACCTGCTGCCCCCGTCAGCACTTGACTCTGGTAACCTTGTTTGTTCCTTTGAAAGGTCAATGGAAATAACCATTAAAAAAATAGGTCTCCCAAGGTGGGTGCTCGGGAGATGGGTAGCCTCCACCCTTAAAATGGAACAAGCAGGAGCAGGCTGGAGCCTTCAGTTCCTCCAAGCTTAGCTTATGGTTCTTTAATTTCACATGCGTACACTTATCTTTACCAGGCCAATGAGAGCAGTGGAACTAAATCTGTGATAGCATAACAGTTTCATTTGGAGAAGTTCAACGACCCTTTTAAATGTTTCATTTTTCTCATTATTTTTATTGACCTTACTAACATCTGACCTGAGCAGCTGCTCTTTGGGCTGCTGTCATGGGTGACCACAAACCGGTGACCAGGCCCAGAGAAATATATGAGGCAACAAATCAGTGCAGCTATGGTCTAATTGGAGGCCAGAGTCACTGCCAGTCCAGCCTAGCAGCAGCCACAAAGAACACGGGGTTGTGGAGTTAAACCTTGGGACAGATCCGGGATCTAGGAAGTGCTGCAACACCGATGACAGCTAGCTGCGGATGAAGGTGCAGTTGCAGGAGGGAATATGCAGCAGTGTGGGGTCGTTCCCGACACACAGACACACCCAGCATCCACTGTCCCTGGAACCAGAGACAAGTTAGCCCCTGGAAAATTATATAATTCCACCTAACAAAACATCAGGGCTGAAAACAGAGGGGCACGGGGAGAAGCCAGTACAAATTATAGGGCCTTATTGATGATATCTGCTTGTTCAGGTTCAAGGGGCATATCTTCCTTTCCCTGCTCCCCTTTAAAAGTTAAAAAAGCAGAATGCAGGCAGAGTTATTGGTCCATGTTGTCGAAGTGGTCCACTCAGCAACTGCATGGTTTCATGGTAATTATTGGGAAGAGGAAACAATATTAAGAATCAGAACACTTAATCTAAATCAGAGACTTAATCTGCAATCTAGATCCAGTGGCTCTGCCACTTAATAGCCAAGTGGTCTTGAGCAAGTCACTTCCCCTATTCCAACCTGATTTTATCTTCCATAAAAACAGAATAAGAACCACTGGGCCACATAATTACCAGGGTTGATGAAGGGTCCAAACAATAAACCATAAGGGCACATTTTAGCAAGATGTAAACTGCTTCACCCACGTAAAAGACTAATATTATCGGACAGTTTTATTTTAGGCCTTGCAATCATGCCAAGTTCACTTCAGTTGCTTGACAGGAAAGCAAACAAGTACAGAAAAATCCAATGCTATCAATTGTCCCAGGGAAGCCTGTAGTCATAACACAGGTGTGATGGTTAATTTTATGTATCACTTCACTAGCCACAGGGTGCCCAGATTAAACGTTATTTCTGGGTGTATCTGTGAAGGTATTCTAGATGAGATTAGCATCTGAATTAGTGGACTCAGTAAAAGAGACGGCCCTCCCCAATGTGAGTGGGCATCATCCAATCCACTGAGGGCCTAAATAGAACAAAAGGAAGAGGAAGGATGAATTCGACCTTTTTTTACCTGACTTACTGCTTAAACTGATATATCTCATTTTATCTTCTCCTGCCCTCTGACTGGGATTTATACCATCAACTCCTCTGGTTCTCAGGCCTTCAGAATCAGACTAAATTGCACCACCAGCTTTTGTAGATTTCCAGCTTGCAGATGAAAGATCGTAGACCTTAGAGCTTCCGTAATCAAACAAGCCAATTCCTTATAACAAATCTCCCTCTCGCTCTCTTTGTCTCTCTCCCTCTTTCTCACTCTCTCCTACTCTCTATCTATACACACATACACATTTCCTATTAGTTCTCTTTCTCTGAAGAACCCTCACTAATACAACAGGCAACGTTCAAACCCTGGGTTATTTGTTTGAAATCGATCAGAACTAAATAGCACACCTTCTGAGGGAGCTGGACTTGCCTGGCATTTTGTATCCACAGCCTCAGCAACTCGGGGCAAAAAAGGCACCACCCCCTACATTCCCATTTCCTACCACATTAAAATCGAAGACTACATATGTACCATATGTCGTGCAAGTGTTTCCAAAATACATTATTAGTTCTAATCTTCTGAGTTAGATCTCTTGTGTTTTGAAAATTCTACAACTTCAAGTTTGGATATGGAGCTAATAGCAATCCCATGTCCAATCTGAAATCTGCGTGGAGCATTTCAGAAGTTCTCAGAACCACTGTGGCCCATTTAAGTCAGTCATATAATGCAGTATCCAGTTAGACTAGACCCTATTAAGGATCATTACCAAAATCAAAAAGAATTTTAAAAGATGCTTCCCATTCATATGCTGGCTTTTAAAATATGGTATGATTTTGGCCAAGATATTTAAGTGCTTTAAATAAAGCACTTAAAATACACATGTGAAAATTTCAAATGATCCTTATTCTCAAGTCTCTGTTTCATCCAATAACTTAATTTTAAAGATTTAATTTTATATTTGATATGTGCAAAAACACATGTGGAACATATATGTGTTATGAAGTATAATAACAAAAAGAACACACATAAACGAATTTAATCTTGCAATACCTGATCAGAATGCAGAGTAAATTGTTAAGCAAGTGAAAACCTTTTCCTCATACCCACTTTTCCTTTCTTTATCCCTCCCTGGGATATATGGATTGTAAAATAAAAATAGCCTAATGAAGAAAAGCTGAAATCAAAGGAATCACTCTCTATTGGCAGCATTCAGGCACTAGCAATAGAGCAGTTATCTTTGGACAAAAAGCCCTCTTACACCTGAGCGCCTGTCACTCTTATCTAATAGGAAAACAAACAAAAACACCGTAGGCAACACAATTCTAAAATTCAGTATCTTCAATTTGAAACATGACAAACTGATATTCAATCTACAAATAGACAACACGGTTAAGTATTAGATTTTAAAATCTTGATTTGTAAATTATTCTCCATAGAAGATATATTAACACAGGGCTACTAACCTCAGTAAGTTACAGAGAGATAGAATATTGAGGCAAAACCCTTCCTCTGGTTCTACTCATTGTCAGTCTTTGCTGCTCAGTCTTGAATAGCAACACAGAACTTTTCTGCAGGTGAACGCTTCTGGATCATACGCATTGCTCTGAGTGGCTCTACTACTCTTCACTGTAGCACCAGTCCTGGCCTTTGTGTAAGGGAAACACTACTAAATTCCATTACGGCCTCTCAGTCCGTACGTTTTAGTGCAGTAGAAGATCTAATGGACCAGAGGCAAAATTCAACCTGTATGACCTTGGGAAAATATATCACCCTTCTGCATTTTTCAACTTCTTCCTCAGAAATATGAGGGAGCAAGACTAGAAAAATTCTAAAGTCCACTCGAATTTAAAAATTCTAAAACTGCCTTTGAGTCTAACAGTCAACCTATTTGTTAAAAAAAAAAAAAATACATGAATTCTGAGTGCCATCCAGGAAATTTTAAAGGCAGGAAGCTTCCCACCTTCCAATTTATTCTAATTTAATTCTCTTTCCTGAATTCTAAGGTATTTGTGGATTCTCTTCAGAATTAGAAATGAGTGCTCCTACAATCTGAACCTATACCTAAAACAAAAAGGGAGGCCAGAATGAGTAAATTAGCATCCTTCTAATTAATTTTTCTGAAGAAGAGAACCACAGTTTACAGTTGTTCCACTTGACAAACATATACAAGCTGCTCCTCTTCTGAAGCTATCCATGTGGTGAGAACACTTTTTACTAAGTCCTGTGTTAAAAAATAACTAACTTTACTCTCAAGATCCTTCAATTTTAAGTAATCTTATTCTAAGAGACATTTTCTCATGAGCCTTTTCTTAGAAGTGTCAAATCTTTTCCACAATGAGGTCCTTTAAATGTATTTTGAATATAATAAAACAGATTTTAAACACAATTTACACAATGGTTTAAACAACAAGGGTCTCATTAGTTAGGTTTGGAATAAGTGAAAGGTCCCCTTCCTTCCTTACCCATGGCTTTGCCATCTCTACTCGAAGGTTCAGACGTGTTGCAGGGTGAGGTGTGTGAAAGAAGAGAGATTACACTAACTACATAACATCTCTTGCTCAAAGTTCTGATATTTTTACATATGGATGCTTTCTCCCCCAGCCATGAAAATTTAATTTCAGTCCACATAAATGCTGAGTCACTCTTATTAATGGTAGTTAGAAAAAAAAGGATGAATTTAGAATAAAGGTGAGTTCCTTCTCAACCCGGCCCAGCATGTGTCACATTCAGAAAAACATTATGCTTGAAATGCATTAAAAAATTGAAAGGAAATTTAAAATATTAATCCAGTCTCTTGAAAAATGCCAAAAACCTCACTATACATTATGCTCAACAGTATCCATGCCCTCTTCATCTGTCTGTGTGGAATGAGTGGCCCTCAGTACAGAGTGGCATCTGCGCCCACTCCTAATCTCCATCTTCAGGCCTTCCCCAAACAGTTCTCAAGAGTCAGCCCCAACTGGGTCTTCGCTTCCTTGTTAGTCAGGATTTTTCTGAGCTACACCTTCCTTCCAATATTGACTCTACCATTCCCAAAGTAAATCTCACACAAATTTAGCCTGCCTTGGTTCCTTTTAATTCCCAATTGTATCCATTATATTTTCAACCAAAGCCCAGACTCATTGCTGCCACTGATAGCAAAAGATCCGTTCTATTCAGGAGATGGTAGAGAGGGAAAGCTGTGGCCATTCACAAATCAGTGTTTTCAAGCAGGTCTTAAGGGAACTAACAGAAGCCCTTACATCCTACAAGCACTCAGCATTAATTCACATTCCTTTCTGCATACTCTGCTAGATAAGTGGGGCTTGACCTGAAAACAAATGTAGGGTTCTGGATGCAGGTTAAGTTATTCCAATGAGATGCAGAAGCTTGGGAAGTAAGAAAGAGGCCACCGTCCTGCTGCTCCTGCTGCTGACTAAAGGAATCAAAGGGACTTGAGGTTCTGTGGCCAGCCTCAGGATTCCAGGGTAGAACAGGCAATGGCGGCAGCTGCAGAATCCAGAGCTGGAGCAGTGTCCTGATCTTTGCATTGCAGGTGCGGTCCTTGAAATCTATAGACATGAGGCCCCCTTGCATCTGTCTTCCAATCCTTCCACATGTCTAAATCCCTATATTTAAATCCTTCCTGATTGAAATGTCCATATCCAGAGTAGTTCCTGTGTTCTGCCCTGCACTGACCAACATTAGGGGATACAATGAAAGAACATAAAGCAAAAGTCAAGGAAAGAAGAGTATAGATTTTTCCATAGGCACCTATGCGCTAGAAAAAGAAGATTGTGACAAAGTAAAATTGGAATTACCCCTGAGGAAAATGCAAGTCAAAACCATAGTGAGTTACCACTTTACACTTACTAGGATGTGTAGGAATAAAGAAAAATATAACAAGTATTGATGAAGACGTGGAGAAATTAGAACTCATATACTATAGGTAAGAATGCAAAATAGTACACCCAGTTTGGAAAACAGTTTTGCAGTTCCCCAAAATGCTAACGTAGATTCGCATCGCTAATTTAGCAGTTAGCGATGCTAACCTTGTGACCCAGCAAGTCCACTCCTAGGTTGTACACTCAAAAGAAGTGAAAACATGTCTACATGAAATATGTAAACAAATATTCATAGATGTGTTATTAATAGTAGTAGTAGTAATAGCCAACATTTTTAATATTCCTGTGTTTGGCATTGTTCTAAGTCTACTACATATATTATCTCACTTAATTTTTACAATGATGCTATGAATTCATTACTATGCATTACTCTCTTCATTTTGTAAGTGGAGAAAATGAGGTACCAAGAAAACAAGTAACTTACCCACAGTGAAGCCAGAATTGGAACCTGGGCTATTGCATGCCTGTAGTCTTACCCACAATGCTAATTTCTGATTATATAATTATTAGATTAGAGAAGTGAATTAACTGTAAATTTTTTAGTAAAAGATGTTAATGTTTATTTCTGGGAAATAGTATGGGTGATGTTTATTTTCTTATTTTATTATCTGTATTTTGTAAATTTTCAACAAGATACATAAACTTTCATGAAGAGGAAGCAGAAATGTTTGTTCTTATAACCCATTCATTTAATTCCTTTCCTATCCATAGGTAAGAAAATAATTCTTCAAAAAACCATGCCTATGTTCACCTGTATTTCAAGAGAAAGACCACTCAATGAAAACCAACATATTTTAAGTATTTGCAACATAGTTTTAAAGCAAGAAAATCCACCATTCTGGATTTCAGAGTTCTCCTCCACCATAGAGAGGAGAGGGTGAACATGGGGAGGTGGGAGGAAGGAGGCCATGGTTTTAATCTGTCAAGAGCTGGTAAAACCTTTGTCTCCTACAGAAGTCATTTTATTTATTCATTCATCCTAAAACTTAAATCCAAAAGTTCATAAATTATATTCAAATCAAAATGGATCAAAGGACCAGATGTTACAGGCAGGATGACTAATCAAACAGAGCCTGGGTAATGCGCCCCACGCCTTGCTCAATGGGAAATAATTACTCTAACATTAGCTTTACAGTGTTTAAACAACCATTTCATTATATTTTTTCTACACTGATTAAATTTTCTTGGCATTCCTAATGCATCATTACATCTGCTGTGCTTTTAGGTAATGTACAACTTTGCCACACATTAAAATGTCCCTTTCTCTTTCATCACCTTAATAAATCTAATTTGGTTTTATATATGTAAAGTTTGATGAAGAGAGATTAGTTCTCTTATGAATAGCGTACCTTGGATGGAAACATCCTATCTATCACCCAATTAAAACAGTGGTTCACAGAGTTAGAATTGGACCCCCAAGCACAGCCACCTAAAAGCATACAAGATAAAACAAAATCTGTAGCACAAATGCCATTGTGGAATTACTGTCTACTTTGACAAGACTGCTAAAGGGTAGATATGATAACCATGGGATCATCTAGGGCACTTTGCTTCTTGTTCCTAAATATATAGCCTAAGGAATTATAATAGAGAACAACAACATCAAGAATAATACACTCACATTTTTAGCCTTCTACTTCAACATCCACATTCACACTGAACACATAGTTAGAGGCTCAGAACAGTTTAGCGCTTGTCCAAGTAAATGGACTGTAAAGTAATCTCAGGAAGATATTAGCTAAGATGAAAAGCTCTGCTAGAGTATCAGGTATGCCAGGCAATCACTTGCAGACACTCAAACTGTGCTAAGTTCTCAGGGAAATTTTTTTAAGCATTGCAAATAAATGGATCATGTGGATAAACTATTGTGTGGTGACACTGATTCTGCCTTTTGAACTTAGGGTTCTGATAACAGAAACTCGAAACCACTGAACAAGTGCCCTTGGAAATCAGAAGGGGTCAGCAGGAGGTCCTAAATAGAAAGAGAATATCGGCTGAAGTCAGTGTGCCATATTGTGCATTTGCACTAGGGATGCAGATATTGGGAGTGGAATGGAGAGAGGAACCCCTTATTTAATTCTTGTGACAGAAGAAAGCACTGCAAAAACACATTCCACCAAGTGTTTGAACTCTCCCTTCAGAGTCAGTGATTCACTGTTCAATTCTATTACTGTCCATGCCCATAAACATAAGCCAGCCACAGTGGGAAAATACGGTATATTGCAGAATTTACTAAAACCAATTTCAAAGTCATGTATTTTGAAGCCTTGAACTTTCCACTTCTATACCTCTCTCACCCTTCTTTCTCTACCACCCCCACTTCTCCTAGTTTTGATCACTTTTAAGGGGCCTCTGTCTACACGTCACTTCAGAGTCCCACTCTGCCTGGTCCACTTCATCACATCCTTGCTGAACAATGTATAAAGCCTAACATAATGACAGTAATTACAAAGTTTCTGAGTCCCATTAAGTCCCATAAAATTTTACTCCATTTTATGGAACTTAATGTCTACTAGGCTGATGGCCAATGACAACCAAGGGAATCAAAGACAGGTTGCATATTCTTACATAAAACCTGTTATATAGAAATGAACTTGGCTCTACAGCTAGCCATCTAAATAACTAATTATGGAATCTTTATGGTATGAAAAGCTTATCTCTCTGGGATGTGTGATTATGGTCTCTGGTTGCAGATGTGTTACTTTCTTAGCTCACTTCTCCCTTCTAGAATTGTCCTCTTTTGTAAATAAGTGAATAAATTAACTAACTAACTAACTAACTAACTTTTTCCCTGTTTCAATCTACTAGAGTAGTGAGTGCTTTCATTTGTTCTCACTCAAATTATCCAGTGGGCAAAACCTTCATTTCAACATAATTGATCTCATTATATGTGAAGAGGAAAGAAGTAGGATGGATCAATACACTGGAGGTGGGGTTGACTGAGGACTAGATGAATGTTAACTCCCTTTGAGAAAGCCTGACCCTGCCACAACTCCTAGACTCTGAAACCACTTGCTTTTACCTGGATATAGCCATTTTCAGACTTATTTTCAGATACAGAAGGATGCAAACTGTATGCCTTGATCTTGGCTTTTACCCTGCCCTTTCAAGACTGACTTCCACTGTAGAAGATACACAGATGAAAAAAGAAATGTTGACTATTCAATTTTTATTTAACTTTTATAATATTTTGACTGAGTCACAGTTGAACCTCTTTGGGGCTGACATTTGGCATTAGACAATACAATTTTAAACACGTCTTCAGTGTGCTCTAGTCCATTGGTTCTCAAAATGTGTTTCCATGACCAGCAGCATTACACCACTTGAGATCTTCCCAAACTCTCTGGCTCCATTTCAGGCCCACAGAATAAAAAGCCTAGGAGATGAGCCCAGTAATCTGACAGTTTTGACAGGTCAAAATCTGACAAGCATTGGTTTAGACCAACAAGTCTTCCAACTGCCATTGACTATTCAGGAATTTCTTAACAGATTATTGTTTATTTGGGAACACTAAAACAGATACCTAGCCAAATGCATTAATTAGCACAGGATCTACGAGCTTATGGAGGAGAGTAAAAACACAGTTCCCAGCTGGGTTGCAGGCCAGATAAAGGAACCCTCAAAGAATATCACCAGAGAGAAGAAAGCCAGATGGAAGACCTGATTTTCTTCCTATTATCGATCTCATTTAAAGTTAACCCCTCCATGTGCATATGGATTCCACTCCTCTTGCTACTTGAAAATGTTAATCCCTCTCCTGCCTTTAAAAAAGGTATTTTATTGCTTTCCTGTATTATATTCATCGGCACATAAATTTACTATATTATTTTTCATCTCAACAAATGACCCCTTGATCCATATCTCTCTTCAGCTTCAGCTTCTTCCTTCAAAAAAAAGTTTTCTATGTTTCTCATCTATCTATTCTGATCAACTTTTGTTTGCCACTCCGTAGAAAGGGCTTCTATCAAGTGACACTTCATTAATTTCCCAACACTCAGCAAATAGTCAAAAAATATTTGTTGATGGATTAAATAAAACTGCTTTGACCTCTGACTAGGTGAAGTTATGGGAATTAACATTACAATATGTCATAATCTCCTTACCAAATTCTTTACATTTTTTATTTGACTTTTTAAAATGCAGCTATCATTTATTTTAGTAGACCAATTTAGACAAACAGCTATTATCTCCTACTTCACCTTTGTTCCAATTTCAAGTCTTATGGAAATGTACAGGAACATCCTCTTCATTATAGTGGGAATGCCAATGAATGTAATTGATATTACCTGGAATACAGAGATATTTCTGCAAAGCTGGAAACAGAAACCACTAAGGCTAAAAAGAAAATTTTTATTTTTCAGTATTCAAGGAAGGGATTTCTGAACTTTCATGCTTCACATCTCAGAATAAAAGCATTTGGTCTCTTCAGGCTCAGTAATTAGGCTTAAACTGGAATCCAGAAATATTACCAACAAGGAATCCTTAGGTGTGAGCAACTCTGGTTAAAAGTAGGTATTATGGGGTTGTAGTTGGCTTCATGTTTGTTTGTATAGCTTTTTAAATTGTGGTTCAAACTGGACTTTATTTGAAGGGATAAGAAACCCAAAATAATCTTTTTAAGGATTAATTTTTTTTCAATCACATGGATCCCACTGAAAAGGAAGAAAGAAGGGAAAGATGGGAGGAAGAAAAGGAGGGACACAAGGAGGAAGTGTCTAATTAAACAAGGAGGACTTTACATTAATGTGGCTCTAATACCATGGTGCCCTATGCAAGCAAACCTAAATCTAAGCCTGTAAGTGCCTTAAGGTTACAAAATTAAACCACTAAAGACAACCGCTCCCAAAGAACTAACTAGGCTTTAAACCATAACCAATCAAATAATTTCCTACCTTTCCTTCAGACTCTGTGTAAAGTCTTTCCCCTGGCTCCTTTCAAGAGTGCTGCTAACCATTTCTGCTTTGGTGCTCCTTGATTCCAATCAATTTTTGATCAAATAAATTCTTAAAAAATTTAATACGCCTCAGTTTATCTTTTGAAGAAAGGAGAGAAGTGGGAAGTGTGGGGAAAGAAGAAAGGAAAACTTCATAATGCATTGACTGTACTTTAAAGTGTTTTCCATTTGTGTTTATTTCCCTGATTATTTTATTCCCTTTCCTATTTGTTTCTTATATTGCAACAATCTGCTTCAAAACAGGGAACCCTGCATCTCAGGATTTATAGTCTGATTAGGTTGCTAAATCTTGCCTACCATCTCTACTAGACAGTGAGCTCCAGAAAGGCAGTTAGCACATGCCTGATGCATGGTGGGCACTCAAGAAACTAAACAAACTAATGAAGGAATAAGCAGATAAAAACAGCTGTGTTCTAAACACCCCAGTAATGCATCATACATACTGTAGATTTCCCGCATTTCATATATGTATCTACAGTCTACCAAAATATTTTCCTTCGTGTTGCTCACTGGTTTTGCTAAATAAGATTTCTTTGGAATAAAGGTTTACATGACTACACTAAATGCAAAACCAGTATTGCTTGACATAATTAGGCAACAAATCTGAAAACAAATACAATAAATGTTCAATCTCCTTATTTGGTTCATGGGTTTGTGAGGCTTTCTTTGTGATTACTGTTTTGTAACAGCTTTACTGAAACATAATTCACATACTATACAATTCACTCATTTAAATATATACAAGCCAATGGATTTTAGTATATTCACAGAGTTCTCTACCTTCTGCACATACAAAGCTTCTCAATCCAGAACTAGAATGCTTTGCTGTGCAAGTCCAGCACACTTGTCCATGATTCTTTCCTTAAAGAAGATGAAATTCAGATTACAGCAGCCGTATATCAAACCTTCAATAGTGTGGCTGTGCATCATAACCAATGAAAACAGGTTTCCACCGGGTATTTGCAGTACTGGGTAGAGGAAAGACTTCTGCATTTTCTGCCATCACAGCTTTTAAGTTCACACTGCATGCGTTCTCCTTTCATCGTGCAGAATTGATACAAAGAGATCTGATCAGATCACTGGGGAGGAGTAGAACGGGGCTGTAGGAGATTGCCTAAGGCAACTGTAACCAGGGTAGGACTGGTTATGGATTGGCTGAAAAGCCGAATGCCTCCAGAACACATGGAATTATGGGTGAGAAGACTTGAAATAAAAGTAGGGCTCTCAGGCTGGCTCTCGGGCTTGCTGGCTGTCTCTTCCTAGAGGATGCCTGGATGATGGTGCTGCAGCTGCCCTGTTTCCCAATGGACAGTATTTTGGATGGAAGGAACTCCAGGCACAGCCTAGGATCAGGCTGGCCTGGCAGGGGGAGGCAGGGTTGTTCTTCTTTGGGTGTTCTAGAGGGACAAGCTCTGAGGCAGAAGCCTGCCAAAATTGTGTAGCCTTTGTATCTTATGTTGTTTTAGTTTGTAAACTAACACTATAGAAATAAGATAATTAAAAACTAACGGGGGAAATGCTAGGAGAACTCAGCTGTTAAAAATGTTAACCTTAATTGATAGGCTTAAGGGATTAAAGCTGTAACTAAAAAGTTAAAGAGTTTAGCCTTAATTGGTAGGTTTAAGTGACTAACGCATGTGGAAAACTGTTATTCCAAAATTGCGAAGCTTTTGACTAAAGACTCCTTTCCTTTATAACCAAACCTGTATCTCTGGAATTTGGCCTGGAGGGTGGCTGCGGGCAGCAAGACCCCATTCGTTGTCTGGTGACAGAATCACAGGTGAGTGACAGTTCTACAACACCACAGAAGCTTCCTGAACAGCTGTCCCCAGTGGACCCTGATGAGAGTCCTTCTTGCCTTTTGATGTGAATATCCAGGCATCCATAGTGCAAGTACAGGAATCAAACACTAAGCTTCCAGAGCACTAAGCTTCCAGAGTCTACCTGCCAAGGATCACAAGTTCTCTGACAAAAAAAAATAAAGTCCATTCATGGAGCTGGGGGTTGACTGCCAATAGGCTCCTTGCCACAGGTATTACAAAAACTGACAGAAGTGGGCAGAAAAATCATTCTTCACCCTAACAGATGACTCTTCCCTCAAAAAACAGATGAATTTAGAACACCTTAGTCAGACTCATAAAGGCGAAAGGTAAGGGGATTTTTTGGAAAGTGTTGACCTCCGAGGCACTAGTTTTTAAATTGAATTTTCCACTCTTGAGATGTTTGATAAAGCCTTTGTCTTGCCCACTAAAGGTCATGCCAAAAAGTAATACATATGATTATTCACTCTGATCATCTACCTGAGCAGTGGTTTACATCTGAAATTCAACCTAACATTAAAATTTTTACTTGTGAAATGACTTACAAATCATCATATTCTAATTTCAAAAATGAATTCTAATTTGAAGGTTTCTTGGAAATTTCAAACAGAACATACTCCATTGAAAACCAAAATATTAAAAATGTGAGTGTTGGGGAAAGACAGAGAATTTCAGTAACCAATCAAGAGTGTAGTAGAAGTGAGCTAGGTTCCCTTCCTGGTTCAAGTCTTTTCTCTGTCTCCAAAAGTAGTGTAAGTGCCTGACAATAAGTTTTTAACTGCCAAGGTACCAATTTCAAAGACTTCCATCTTGAACTACACTGCGACTAGCAAACCAGCAAGTCAGTCTGCCCCATCCCTGAAATTCCCCTTTTAGAAAGCCCTGGGTAATCTAGATGACTAACCACTTGAGTGCTCCCGCTTCTTCCTTGCTATTCCTTAATTCTCACTCTCATGTTTTAAATTTGCCAATAAAGAGTAAACTCTCAAAACCCTACACATCCCACCTCCATGCTAAATAAAGTCGAACTTCTAGGTCCCAGCTCCCTCCCTCTTTCTCTGCCAGGCAACTGGGACCTCACTGTGTGGCATGCCATATTCCTTCCGGGACCTTGTCAGTACCAAACCGAGTTCTTTGAAAGTTCCCTGCTGGTTGCTGCTGAGGTGAGTTCTACAATCATAGTAAGAACCACAAGGGCCAGAACAAGGACAACAGCAGCTCTGGTTGGGAAAATGCCTGTGGGACTTGCTCTGAGTAGTAGAGGCCCAGACAAGTGCCTCAGGCATTTTAGCCCATAGCATCCCTACCAACAGGCCAAGAGGGACCAACATCAAGTTACTCTCCAACTTCTCCGAATTAAAATTAATTCTCCTGAAACAGGAAAAGGAATGATTGTTAATAAGCAGTTTAGCTTGGGATAGGCAACGGAATTGACATCAAAGTGGGTTTCTTTCTGCTACATGTATTAATAGAATACATATCCAAGGTACAGGCTTTTTGTAAAGTACATATACAGATCCAAGGTCTAGGGTGTTACTTTAAGTACATATACATACCCAAGGTGTGTTTATTTTGCAAGTATGTTACATTATTTTATTGCCCAGCTGAGTTGGGTAGAGGTGAAGAGAGGCCTGTTTGTGATAAGAAAAGAATTCCTGTATTGAATTCATTCCATGACTCACATGCTTTTCACAGTTTCAGACGTATCTGAAATTGACTGTATCATAAAAGCACAGTTGTCCAGGTGGGATTGTGACATGGTTATTGTTGCCTGTGAATATGTAGCTTTGGTTGTTATTACTTGAGACCTGTCAAGGTATGTTTATATTTGTTTATAATTTACCCCATAAAAATTTACAATTGCGTCATATTTCACATTTGAGTAACAAAAGTGAATCAGAGGTGTGATGGATAATTGAAACACTGTATATTCCTGAGATACAAAAGCAAGGTAAACATAAATTTCAAGTGGTAAATGCATATAAGCATGCCTACGAGCAGCACCTCGCCTGAATAAAAAGTGTTTTAGGAATCAATACCCTTTCCATACTTCAAAGTATAATGGGAAACTATTGAAACAACTGCAGAAAAAAACAGTGAGATTTTCACCATCAGCTCATGTCCATATTAAGAAGCAATGTGATGGTAAGTCATTCATGGGCATGCCTGGGCTCCTTTGAATGTTTTTGTTCTATGGACCATCCACATAACCTGAACTTCAAATTTAGCATAATTTGTGGCTCTGTTTTAACTTAGTATTTCTAACATTTTTACACCTCAGTATTGCTTTCTGTTTTCTAATATGAATTTATAATCTGTTTCTACAAATCCAAGATTAGACAAAATTCTCCACCTTTTAAACCTGTTTTTAACTCTCTTTAAAAATGTGTTTCAATGTGCCACACGATTGAATGCCAACCAATATCACAACATGGCACTTAGCAGCTATACAGGTAGCTTTGGTCAATGAATACATGCTTATATTCTTTAAAATTCTCTCTTTCAAAGTACATGCAGCTAATGATTTAGAAAGCAGCGGTATGGTATTAACAAACCAAATGGTGAAAGAGACTGGAGGAAGGAGTGTATCAGCTATGCATTTCCAGAATGTGAGCCCCACAATTTCACAAACCCAAACTCTGAGGATGACTATAATTCACATTTCACTTTCAAGAGAGTGAAATACTGGGTGTATTCTTATCAGTTGCCTACTTGGAGAACTTTTCCGAGTATGAAAGCTTTTAATTTTCCAGCCAACACGTTCATACTTTTTCCTCTCACAAAAAATAAGAATCATCAATTACATCCTGATTTTCTATTCCTTGATCTCATTTTGGTCTCCAGATTCTTGCCTTTTTTGAGATTTACCCAACACACCTTGTCCATGTGACATGTTCAGTCTTTCCTAACTAGATAAAGTAGGGTAATGGAGCCACCGTGCTTCCACATCCACAGCAATCTTTTGGGCAGAAAGTCAGTTAGGATTCTCTGTTAACCTTAGTTTCTGGCAGGGGCAGCCCTCCGTCTTCACCATGTCAACGTGGGGAAGATCCCTTCAGCAGTTTTAGTGTACTTATACAAGAAGATCCTTTGAAAAGAAAAGTGTTGGCCCAGGATCAAAGCAAAGTCATAACTCAAGACCCACACCCTTGAAGTTTCATGACAAGTCATGCTTAAGAAATCAAAAAGACTACCATAAGAGAGAGGTATTCATGAAAGAACACAGTATATCAGGAATTGTGGAGAGGGTCAGAAAGAAGCAGAAAGAACCTCTGGGTGAGTCCACATGGGCTAATTATGCAAATTTAGAGAAAGAGCATTAACCACCCTCACTGGCCTGACTAGATTTTTGCACGTTTATCTGCATTGTCCAAGCATAATGTCCAGCTCTCTATTCAGAGGAAATGTCCCTATCTTCTACTTCCCCTTAGCTCCTCAAACCCAGTCCAAAAATACTAGGAAGGTATAGCTTTTGTCTTGAAGTGTTAAGATAAAATAAAGTACCCACCATAATGAGAAGTAGTTTGAAGTATCAGGTTGTCCAACTGGCAAAAGCATGAAAAAATGCATTTTTCCAAGGCTGGAACTGGGTCTTGAGGTTCAATCTACAGTCTCAGCAGTTCCCCCAAGAAGAAGTGCTTCTATGCTGGTGCACTATATGACCATGACCTTCTCAAGCACAGTTAGTTCACACTAGGTACTATATGCAAAGTCTAAAGTTTTTAATGAGCTAGAGTCTTGAAAATTTAATCAACAGTGATCATTACAAGGAATTATATATCTTAGCCATTTGGACAGATACAACTTGCTCTTTACTAGATCCTTCCATCTGTTACATAGAATATCAAGAAGAAAAGGACTGAACTAACAGAAAGGCAACTTAAGAAAATAATCCCATTCACAATTGCTTCAAAAGGAACAAAATATCTATGAATAAATCTAACCAAGGATGTAAAAGACCTATACTCAGAAAACTGTAAGACACTGAAGAAAGAAAGTGATGAAGACAGACATAAGTGGAAGCACATACCATGCTCCTGGATAGGAAGAATTAGCATCATTAAAATGTCTGTGCTACCCAGAGCAATCAATAGATTAAACACAATTCCTATCAAGATTCCAATCATGTATTTCACAGAACTAAAACAAATATTTCAAAAATCTATATGGAACTACAAAAGGCTCCACATAGCAACAGTCATTCCAAGAAAGAAGAATGAAGTTCGAAGAATCATGCTACCAAATATGAAACTATACTCTAAGTCCATAATCATCAAAACAGCATGGTACTGGCATAAAAAGAGACAAACAGGTCAATAGAACAGAATAGAGATCCCAGAAATAAACCCACATTTTTACAGTTGATTAATATTTGACAGAGGAAACAAACACATACAATGGGCTAAAGATAGTCTATTAAATAAATGGTGTTGGGAAAATTGAACAGATACAGACAGAAAAATGAAACTAGACCACCTTCATACATCACATACAAGAATAAACTCAAGATGAATTAAAGACTTAATTATTGGACCCAAAACCATAAGAATCATAGAAGAAAACATATGCAGCAAAATCTCAGACATTACATGTAGCAATATTTTACCTGATATATCAGCCTAGGCAAGGGAAACAAAAGAAAAAATAAACAAATAGTACTACATCAAACTGAAAAGTTTTTGCACAGCAAAGGAGACCAAAAGCAAAACAAAAAGACAACCCACAGAATGGGAGAACACACTTGCCAATACATCTGATGAGTGGTTAATATCAAAATTTATAAAGAACTTACAAAACTCAACACCAAAAAACAAACAATCCAATTGAAAAATGGGCAAATGACCTTAATAGACACTTCTCCAAAAAAGACATACAGATGACCAATAGACATATGAAAGTATGCTCAATATCACTAATCATCAGAAAAATGCAAATTAAAACCACAATGATATATCCCCTCACACCTGTCAGAATGGCTATCATCAATAAATCAATAATCAACAAGTGTAACAGAGGATGTGAAGAAGGGGGGACCCTTTTTCACTGTTGGTGGGAATTCAGATTGGTGTGGCCACTGTAGAAAGCAGTATGAGGATATCTCAAAAAATTAAAAATGAGTCTGCCTTTTGACCCAGTGATCCCTCTTCTGGGAATATATCCAAAGAAATCCAAAATGCTAATTCCAAAAAACATAAGCACACCTATGCTCAATGCAGCATTATTTACAATCATCAAATTATGGAAGCAGCCCAGGTTTTCATCAGTAGATGAGTGAATAAAACAACTATGGGACATTTGCACAATAGAATACTACTTGGCCATAAAAAAGTAGAAAAGTTTTACCCTCTGCAACAGCATGTATGGACCCGGAGAACATTGTGCTAAGTGAAATAAGCCAATCAGATAAAGACACATACTATATGATCTCACTCACATGTGGAATCTTGATGCAGACAGCGCCTAGCAGTGTCCACGTCATTGTGGATGAAATAAAACATACACACAGACTACCGAGTCCGGTGGAAGAAAGAAGATGACAGCATGGCTTTTCTCTCAAGGGGAGCAAAAACCTCAGCCTCCACCATGACAGGCCTTTATTTTATTTCTCTTCACATTACAAGATGGTCCTCACTCACTATCCCCGGTTACAACAAAGGAGCCAATGTCCCTCATCACATCACAGAAGGATATTAGTAAATGCAAAGGCAAAAGTGGTTGAGCTGGTTATAATGGTCTCTGCAAGATTTAGCACTTTAAGGGTGAGGGAGTTTTCAGCAAAAGCAAGACTCAGAGCAGCCTAGGTATATTACAAATCTGATTACCCAGGAGGGAACCTATCTGTGGGCGTGGGCCCTATGCATCTCTGAATGGGAGCTGGGCCCACGCCATACGGAAGGGTCTGCCACATCTCCGCCCTTTTGTTTTAATAGAACCACTATGATCTCACAAAGCTTGCTGTTTGCTGATCTCCCACACAACCCTGGGGAAATAATTTGCAAATATATCAAGATACATAGAGCATTATTATAATCAGTAAGCAACCAGTGGTTCCAAGGACCCACATTCTTGGATTAAGCCCAAACAATCATTGTCAGGCAGTAATGGTCAAATAGGTAACATTCAAAGAACTCTGAGAGCCTATTTTGAGTCAGGGTCAAATAGCTAAAGAGCCATAAAATTTGGGGGAAACAAACTTATTTCAGGCTTGGACCCTTATCATTTAAATTGAGGGTACCAGAAAAGTAGGTTTCATAGGATTTTATGCTTTCTTTCTCAGGCCTGATTTCCCCAGGGAACCTGCCTTTTCCAGCACAGGGCTGCACCCACCTCTGGCATTGTTTCAGGCTTAGGTGGAGACTTGCAGACTGAATGAGGACTCAGGCATGTCCGGATAGCTGAGGGGCGAGGGTCCATAACCCTCTTTTTGCTGTGGCCCCCTGAGTCCTTCCTTGAGGGCCATCCATGTAGTCATGCCTGTCTTAGGTGACCCCTCCCTTGAGGGAATCTTACCCGTCATTGGCTAACTGACCAAGCATTGGAGGCCAAATATGGATGAAGCAGAAGCGGCACTCCTGTCAGGGAGATAAGCTCTGTCTCCTTAGTGGCCCAGGTCCTCTTCACAGAACAGACCCAGAAGAAGCAGGTCCCTTGAGCTCTTACTGAGCCCAGCCATGGAGTGTTACAACCTCTGAGACCAGGGCAGTTCCCAACATATAATTTTCCAGCTTTTTCATTTGTAAATGCAATTGTAACTGTTAAACCTGTGAAACCTACTATTTGCTGTTCACGAATGCAATCTTAAGAGAACAACCTTTATATATAAAGCACAAATAAGGATTAAGACAAAGGGGAATCCAAGGGCTGCTAGGACCCAAACTTGTAAGTTCAGTCCATTGAAACAGTTTTTAGGGTTCAACCATTGGACTTTATGGGGCATCGAGGGGTTATTGCTCTCTGCAGGAGGCACCTGAGCCTCGGCCCCTGTCACTGGGGCAGGCCCCATCCTCCTCTGTTGGCAGACCCAGGCCCATGAGTGATGGTGTGAGTGTCCATTTTCTTTCCGGTGGTTCAGGGTCAGCTGGGCCATCTGGTCTGTCAGTCAATTGGTTCTCAGCTCCAGGTAGCAGAGCTTGGTGTCTGTCCCGCTCATGATAAGGCTTTACTCTTTTGACTGGTAGCCAGGCAGGACCTGTAGGGATGGAAACACACACACCCTCTTCCCTGAGTTAAATGATCTACAGGGCCCTGCCAAGAGCCATCTCCCAGCAGATCTCTATATAAAACCTGAGGATAAGATGACTTTGGCTACTTCTCCTGAAAATGTTTCCCAATTGGAATACAAAGTGATACATCACAATTTAGAAAATTATAGGTAAACATGGTTAACAGAAACAAATTTTCAGGGGAAAGGACTCATGACTCCCCCTTTTTCTGTTTTTTAAGAAGGTTTTTAAAAATATGACAAGCTCATTCTACAATTTTCTGACCAGTTGGATTGTAAGATATTCCTGCTTTATGTTAGATATTCCAATGCTGAAGAAAAACCTGAGTAGAATGGGCAAGGTATCCAGGGCCATTATCAGTTTTAATTTGCTGAGGCCATCCTAAATGATTAAAGGCCTTAAGCCAGAGGGCTTGTATATTTTCAGCTTAGCTTGGAAAGACAGGCCCCTTGCTGTTTCTGCAAGATGCAATGCATTCACAGTTTTCAAGGAAAGTGGGAAAGATGGGAGGGAGGAGGTACTCTGAAAAAATATGTTTTAGACAAAAAATAGTTGCGCGCCAAGGGCCTTTTGTGATTCGACTGATTAACTGTTTCCTTCAGGAGAATAGCCAGTTCTTACCCAAGGAAACGATCAGTATTTACAGGTACTGAATTAAAAAATGGTACTTTGTCTTCCGTGGAAAAGGACTAGTTTTACATGGAAGACAATATACCTATATTTCATTTTTACAATAAAGGTCACAACTCTGGCATAAACAAGAAGGATTTTTAATATTTTTTAACACGTGGCACCCCCTATCCCACTATAGCATGCTTTAGATTGACAAATTTATGAACACATTCACAACTCTCAGAAACAGTTTTTTCTCTACTGGCAAATATTTACTTTTTTTTAAATGGTTGCAAGTGTGCCGGTGTGTCTAGGCGCAGGGAAGGTCTCCCCCAGTGCTCACTGGACCAGGAAGAAAAAGAGGCTAGGGAAACCAATCTCTTCTCTGCACAGCTACTGGGCCTGGCAAAGAGACCCACGTGGCAACGGGTGACGCTGGGGAGTCCCACGGGTCACTGCCGGGGGCATGCATCCCCCAGGGTGCGGTGGCAAGGTGCTCGGGACTCTGCCTTGGCACCAGCCGGCCCCAACGGGGGACAAGAAGGGGGCACGGAACCCCATGCTACCCCAGGCCACGTACAGCACGAGGCTAACTGCAGCTGGCGCTAACCGCGAGAGAAGGGCCTAGCTAGTGCATTGGTCCTTTCCCTTCCATACTTCCAAAATGTAAATATCCCTTATATGGGAGGCAATCAGCAGCCCCAAGATGCTGCTGAACCTAAAACATTGCTCTAGTTCTTAGAGAGCCCGTTCCTCATGCTTGAGGTCCACAGAAACCTTCAAAGAATTTTTTTTAATGGGCCTCAAGACGTGGCTTAAAAGAATTTGCTGAGATGCTTGTAAACTGTCCTGTAACTAGTTGATGTTTTTAAAGCTGATTAAAGGGAAAATCTTTGCTCTTTCTCCAAAGCCCAGACCTTGGTTGAGGTCTCCTCCGGCACAAGCTTGGGAGAGGGAGCAAAGTTTCTCCTTACTAAAGAAAGTAGAGTTGCAAAGCAATCGCAAGAGAGAGCGACCTAGGAAGAAAATCCTATTCCTCTGAATCCAACACACCCTACAACATTCCCGAAAAGCCCTTGGGGTCATCAGCCCTTACCTGGGCTGATGCACACATACTCCCACCAAGTTGGTGTGTTGTCCATAATGACATGGCTCGTGGCCTCTGGGTCCCTGTTCAGGGGCGCTAGCTGATGCAGACACAGGCTAGCAGTGTCCGTGTCATTGTGGATGAAATAAAACATACACACAGACTACCGAGTCTGGTGGAAGAAAGAGGACGACAGCATGGCTTTTCTTTCAAGGGGAGCAAAAACCTCAGCCTCCACCATGACAGGCCTTTATTTTATTTCTCTTCACATTACAAGATGGTCCTCACTCACTATCCCCAGTTATAACAAAGGAGCCAATGCCCCTCACCACATCACAGAAGAAGGATATTAGCAAATGAAAAGGCAAAAGTGGTTGAGCCGGTTACACTGGTCCCTGAAAGGTTTAGCACTTGCAGGGTAAGGGAGTTTTCAGCAAAAGCAAGACTCAGAGCAGCCTAGGTATGTTGTGAATCTAATTACCCAGGAGAGAAGCTACCTGTGGGCATGGGTCCTGTGCATCTCTGAGTGGGAGCTGGGCCCACACCACGCAGAAGGGTCTGCCACAGAATCTAAGGAACAAACTGAACTAACAAGCAAAATAGAGACAGTCTCATAGAGTGTGGATGACAGCTAAGGAGTGGGTGGGGGTGGAGAAAAGGGATTGAGCAAAAAGAAGAAAGGACTCATGGACATGGACAACAGTGTGGTGAATGTGGGATGTGAAAGGAGGTATAAGGGGGTTAAATGGCAATGCAAAAAATTGATAAAATTTTCTTAAAAAGAAGAAAAGGAAACTTTAGATTAGACAGAAATTAAACGAGCTTGCCCATATGTTTAGTTGTTGTTGTTTTTAATAGTAATATCACTGCACTCTGGCAAAAGGAACAGTTAGGAAAAACAGCATTGCTTCCTTAAAAATTCCACTAGATAAATGAAACACAGGTTACCAAGCACAGACTGATGGTACCAACTGTGCTAAGAGAATCTCAAATTATTATAATTTAAAAATGAAATTCACATTTCAGCTCCAAAAATCTAACCAGCTATAACTGAGAGACAAAACAGTCCCCAGAGAAAACTCCAATCAAGATCTACAAATCATTTTGTCAATCACAACTTTCACTCTTCAAAATTCTTCAAGTTTCCCATCTCCTTCAGTACTCAGAATAATTACAGTCTCTCCCTTCCACATTTCCACTGTAGTGTAATTTATGTGTGTCGTGTGTGTGTGTGTGTGTGTGTGTGTGAAAGACAGAGATGAACACAGACTGATTGATTGTTTGAATTTGAGAATTAATTTGGGTTTATACTAGGAACTACTGACTTATAATTTGAAAATAACCACCCATATTGTAATGAGTACGCAATTCCAATTTCTACATAACAGACTGTCAACTGTAAAGATTAAAAAGAGACTGTCTTTAAACGTCAAACACACAGAATATTTTGTAATTATCTGTATCCCTTATAAGGGAATCTTTACCTTAGAAGTTTCACTGCTGAGTTCCTTTAGGTAAAAATTTCCCTTGAAGCATTTAAAACATATTTACATTTCCAAAAATCTGATTGACAAATAACTTTTCACATGAACAGCTGTTGCACAAAGTAAAACAAACTTTCACATATGTTTACCTCTCTGAACCATATCATTTAGATTTAAATGAGCTAAGATTCTGTGACATCATTTTCTCTAAAGGATCATTGATTTTGGGGGGAGAATTGATAGGAGGATCAACTGAGCATTTATTAGAGGGTGGGAGGGGGGACAGGTAGAGAGGATGGCATGAAAAGACTCTTGCTGTGCTTCTTACGGCTGGTGACAAGAAAAGCTTTCCTCCCGCGCCCACTGAGATGGATGTTGACAGTCTACGTACTGAGTATGCACGCAGATTGGCCAGGGGACAGAGCCAGCACTGCAAGAACCCACGACTCTGGCCCATCTAAGTCCCTGGTGGCTTAAGACCATATATTATCACAACTAATGGAAGCAGGGACAATGGGAACAACATGCTTTGTCAGGCAAATGTGTTATCCTTTGAGGAGGTCCTGGAGTTAGCATGGTATTAGAAAACAATGCCATTGGAGTTGTATGTACTGAATGTTTATGCCCCCTACCAATTCATATGTTGAAGCTTAATCCCCAATGTGATGATATCAGGAGTTGGGGCCTTCGAGGTGATCAGGTCATGAGAGACCAGAGTTCTGCCTTTCTGCCAGGTGAGCACACAGCAGGGAGCCAGCCATCTACAAAGCAGGGAGCAGGTTTTTCCACCAGACACTGAATGTGCTGGCACATGGATGTTGGACTTCTCAGCCTCCAGAACTCTTTGAAATACATTTCTGTTGTTTATAAGCTGCCCAACCTAGGGTCATTTGTTATAGTAGCCTGAACTGACTAAGACAGGAGTGTATCTTCAATGATGGAACTGTAGAACCTAGTGATCTAGCAGAAAAATCTAGTAACCTCAGATAGTGTTTACCAAATTATGCCAGGTAGGTAACCAGTAAGTATGGCCTGTGTGTAAGGCCAGAACTGAGTGAAAGATTCAGGAGGGAGCAAGCAAATCATATTAGAAGAAATCTGTTTTCCTGGTCCTAGCCTGGAAGTTAGAGTAGAGGAAGAATGAGTTGGGCAGCAGTTCACATTATAACAATATTAGTACATAAGTATAAGGCTGATTGTGAACAAATCACAATACTGAAACAGGGCACGTGCCGCCCACAGAACAAGGCATGAAAAAAGTAATGGCTAAAGTGTCCAGCTCACAAAGAAAATGGCGCCTGCTCATAAGAAATTATTGCCTTTGGGGAACATATAAAAGTAAGCCACTAGAATTCAATGATAAAGGAATGTACCCTGTATTACAGGGGCCTGCAGAAAGATCCCGTATTCATACATGTAGCTTTGGGAAGCCCTAGATATAATCAGCTACAATCCATTTTTAAAATACAGCCTATGTTTTTAAAGTCAAATCTATTATTCATAAAGAGCACTGTTAGCATGATCTTTGGTTTCAGGCCCTTCATAAGAGGCGATGCAGAGTGACAACCCAGAGTCCTGCCTGTTTTTCTCAGACTTGGGAGGCTGGAGATTTGTGGACCGAAAAGTCAGGGACATCGAGGAAGCAACCTACAGACTCAGAGCACAGGGTGTGATTTTTTAAGTCAATATTCAATTTCACAGCGGGGAATTCATGAAGAAAGAACACACCATGGAAAAACAAACAATTTTAGGGTGATCGAGATGATACAAGTTTCTGGATAAGAAAAACTTCAGTTTTTAAGAACAAATAAGCTAAAACTAGTTCAGGCACCGAGACAACATAGCAAAAAGATATGGCAGCACACCCAGAGCACCTGGGCTCTCTAACGACTAACGCAGGCATGTCAAGCAGAAGATGTGCTCAGATGACTATGGGGGCTCGGCCACAGCAGCACCGGCAGCGACACTAGGAGTGCCCTGCAAGCAGGCACTGAGGGCCTTTTAGGCTTACATCCCAAGTGAGCACCTAAACACTGCATTTCATATTGAATTTGCAAAATAAATGCTCGCTGAATGAAACAATGTTGGTAAATTCTGTACTATTCCTATTCAAATTGGAAAGAAGTAAAACAGAGCAAACTCATTCTCTGTCCATAACAGTATACACCACTGAACTTGTAAAGCAATATCTGACAGGACAGGGAACTTGAATGCAAATACAGTTGACCCTGAATAACACAGGTTTGAACAGTACAGGTCCACTTATATGCAGATTCATTTCAATACATACCTGCACTGTTTTCAGTCCACACTTGGGAGCCTGTGGATGCAGAGGGCTGACTAGTATGCATTGATCTGTGCCGTTTTACATGGGGGACTTTAGCATCCTTCATCCTGGTATCCACAGGGGGTCCTAAAACCAATCCCACAGGGATACCAAGGGACAATTTAAGTTTTGGGGAAATCAAAAGTTATATGTGGATTTTTGACTGCTCAAGGGGTCAGCACTTCCTGCTCTTGCATTGTTCAAGGGTCAACTGTTCCTAATACAAGACCTGAATTTGGGGCATACATCTTTATATCGTATAGCATTTCTGTGAAAAAAATTAAGGAAGGAAACAAGCTTATATAATAGGTTTTTAAAAGGATAATTTAGACTACTGAACATTTACTATACTGGAATTTTCAGTTCCACAATGACACAGACTTTACCACAACTGTGATAGCCATTAGCATAGAAAATCTATGCACATAGATAGTCAGCAAAATTCTTCCAACCAACAGCCTTTACCCAAGGAACATTAGGTGTCCTAGGATGCTAAGTCAACTCTCTGTAAAAATGAATTCAAATTTTACATGATATTACAATGCCATCCCTTTGGTGATAAATCCTTAGTTTGCTCAAAACCTGTATCTACATATTTTTTTAAAATCTGAATAAGCAATGATAATAATGTTGCATCCTGACCATGTGGTCTTATCATTCATTGAGAAGAGAGGCCAC